>JAUKNK010000990.1:0-135599 GCA_030765055.1 Mantis religiosa
CGGTGGCGGTGGTGGTGGTGGCGGTGGTGGTGGTGTTGGTGGTGGCGGTGGCGGTGGCGGCGTCGGTGGCGGTGGCGGTGGGTGTGGCGGTGGCCGTGGCGGTGGTGGTGGCGGTGGTGGCGGTTGCGGCGGCGGCCGTGGCGGTGGCGGTGGTGGTGGTGGTGGCGGTGGCGGTGGTGGCGGTGGTGGCGGCGGCGGTGGCGGTGGCGGTGGTGGCGGCGGTGGTGTTGGTGGCTGTGGTGGTGGTCGTGGCGGCGGTGGCGGCGGTGGTGGCGGTGGTGGTGGCGTTGGCTGTGGCGGTGGCGGTGGCGGTGGCGGTGGCGGTGGTGGTGGTGGTGGTGGTGTTATTGGTGGTGGTCTGAGTGGCGGTGGCGGTGGTGGTGGTGGTGGTGGCGGTAGTGGCGTCTGCTGTACCACCACATTGCATCTCCTGTGTTTGTGCTGGTCCCAACCACTGTCCAAGCAGTAATAGCTCCGATTTCTTTATATTTTAACTTTGCCCTAGACATTCTGGTCAATCCTCTAGTGCATTCTGTAGGGCTGCTATATCGTCATTGTTAGTCTCTACAATGGTGACATCGGAGGCATAACAGTGACCTTAAAGCGGTTATTTTACACAGTAATTCCATGTAGAGTATCTTGTAGTCTTTGAAGCAGAGGATTTAGTGCTACAGAAAGGGCCCCGTTGATAACGGGCACCCATGACGCACCGACCGGCCTATTTGTACCGGCATGGAAAGCCAGCCAGTGCATAACACCCAGGCTTTAATGCACCATAAGCGCCTCGAATAACGTTAAACACGTGCATCGGAAGGTTTGCCGTCTTTAAACCTTGCCATAGATACGAATGTTGCACTGTATTAAACGCTTGTTGGAAATCCATGCGTAACAAAGCCGCCAGCTGCTGTTCTCTTGAAGGTGTATGTGGACATTGCGCAGTTCTCAAAGATAACAAGGATATTTCGCTTCATGATCAAGGGTGTGTGTTACTGGTTGATTGCCTAATCCTGAGCAGTCTGCGGCTGTGACTCTTCCCGTACTCGGGGATCACACACCGCCTCCTTCCCCGCCCAGTTCAGCGCCGTGAGATGCGTGAGAACCCTATTCTGTATATTTCCTCACCAACTGATGATGTTGCTTTCCACCTGTCACCATTTTACTCTCCCAGTCAGTCGACGGGGTATTGTCTTGGTGGCCCTGTTGCGTTCACGAACTTGAAGCCGAGGTTGACATACAGAATATCGCGCAGTTGGAACCCCATTACTTATAACCACAGAGGACCGACGGCAACAGCTACCTCCGCCGCCTGGTACCCCGTCTTTTTACACAGGCTTTGACGTTCCACCCTATTCCGGGTTACTGTTTCCCTTGTCCTGTCGTGCGCGGTAAATGTCGTAAGAAAGCTGGTTGTCTTGCTCTTCCGTGACGCTGCTGTCAAAATGTGCAGCAACTGTTGCTGGCTGGTTTGTGGTGTTGTGGCTGCTGCCCTAATAGACGTACATTGATAGCATTACCGTGACGTGTTCCATATTTACTTTAGTGATTTCCCCATTCATGTATGAACTGTGTTTCTTCAGAAATATTGTTTAATACTTTCTCCAGCGACACTGCCGAAATCAACTGAATATAAATTGCTCATTCACTGATGATTAACTGTATTGTATCAACTTGTTCCGCATTTAACCGCAAGGTATCTGCGATAAAGTCATGTACCTCATAAGCTGTGAGCTTCGTCGCATTCAGCGTGAATTTAACCCTGATGGTCTCCATTTTGTATAAATGAAGTGAACTTTCACGAAAAATTCACATGATAAGGTGTGGGCACATTTGTGCTAGCGATGAATGCCGGTCTTGCACTCATACTACTTACGTCACTGCAACACCACTTGTACGATTTGTCCACGACAAGAGGGCTAGAGGGGTATGAAGGTCAGAGGACCTTGTACTGTTTATCTTTCCCGGTAGCGCATCTGTTTACTAGGAAATGAGTGAATGAGACTACATATGAGTCGCGCATGCTGCCAGATCTATAATGTTCGTTGCAGCGATAGGTGTTATGTATAGGTGAGCTATGAGATAACACTTGTGTAGTTTAAACGAAACTTCCATCCTTGTCACACCCGGAAGGCGAGCACATACCCCGAGGAAACAGCAAAGGTGATTACGATGCACGTTTCTCTAGCTTGCCTTCTTGTCTTGGGCAGTCAGTAAACAACACACAAGTTCAGCAGGCACGTCCGCACTGCCAAAGCGTTCAGGATAGTCTGTATACGTCAATGTTCATCGAGATAGAGGTTCAATATAGCACAATTGGAATACGAAAATACATTAACTTAAGTGATAGTCATTTTTTAAAACAAGCCAACATGTGATGGCCCTGAAGTTTCATTCTCTTTGACAGTGAAGGACATAAAACAACGAGTAAAAAATTCCCGTTTGAGTGAAATATAAAAACTGTAAAATGCAAGCAAACAACAAGAAATATCCTGAAAATGGTTAGCTCCACAATTAGTTTAATCAGATGTGCGTTTTCCTGCACAAATTTCCGGTTTTCCAAATTAGCGGGATAATTCAGGCGGTAGCATATGCGGCCTGCATTTTGGAGGTTGTTGGTTCGATTCCCATGTTTTGTCAGGTTGCTTGGAGAATGCAGGAAAGCATAATTACATCACCAGAATTATCTGTGTCCCCATTTCATTTCACCTTCCAGCCAATTCGCCTATCTCAGGGTTCTACATTTTGAAAGGGGTTTACGTCAAACACGGCAGGAAATGTGTTTTCCGTAAACACTTGTTCTCCTGATCAGGGCCCCCAAGGGATGTGTAAACAAGCAGGGGGAGCAGAGCTATCATCGGGGAGTTCAAATTTGTAGTTGTTGGGGACCCTGACTTCTGTTGCTGACATCCTTCCTCAGGTCTGACTACCTTTATTACCCTCTCATCTCATCCCTTCCTCCCGGGTGTGTCCCGTGATCTGCACAAGCACCAAAGCTGTTCTATTTGTCGAGGTGCTAAGTTCCCTTATTCAACCTTGTTACAGAGTCATTGCGGTTTACTAGTTGAGCAAAAGGAAACCACAATTAAGATTACCTCTGAAGACAATTGCATAAATTTCAAGATACACATTTTCTTTGGTGTTTCAGATAAAAGCGTTAGAGTCATCAATGAAAAAATATTAAAAAATGCTTCATGTAACAATCGATTTGTATGGAGTGATTTTCTTGATATTATTCTTGTCGCATTCTGGAGATGTTGAACTTCAAGAGGATGTTTGATATTTAACCGACCTTTCCTTTACAGTTATGTTATGCACATACATAAACACTGACAGAAATTCCTCTAAAAATATGGTATATTCTGATTTCAAGGTGTCTCAGGACTTATATTTCCGGGGAAATCTCGGTATCAAGTTTTAGGTGGAATGCAATACTTCTACTTATTTTTAAGTACCTACATAAGAGAGAAAATAAAAATAAATGAAGCTAAATTCTATTTAATATACAAAATACATTCAAAGGTATACGAGTAACATTTATTACCTATACACTCTTCATTTCAAATGAGTTATGCTCGTTTCCTTCATTGTTCCAACAGTGTATGCCAGGAGACATTTGGAGTAGGTTATCTATACAAATTCTAGCGGTGCTTTACAGGTAAGGTGCATACACCAGGCCGTTATCTTTGCTATATATATTCTGTGTGAGGTGGGTGAGTGAGTGAGTGAGTGAGTGTGTGTGAGTGAGTGAGTGAGTGAGTGAGTGAGTGAGTGTGTGTGAGTGAGTGAGTGAGTGAGTGAGTGAGTGAGTGAGTGAGTGAGTGAGTGAGTGAGTGAGTGAGTGAGTGTGTGTAAGTGAGTGAGTGAGTGAGTGAGTGAGTGTGTGTGAGTGTGTGAGTGAATGAGTTAGTGAGTGAGTGAGTGAGTGAGTGCGTGAGTCAGTGAGTCAGTGATTATGTGGACTTTAAGGGTAGTTAACAGCAAAGCCATTTGGGTTCTGTGCGGAAATCAAATATACTTCCACAGTTAAGAACTGTAACATCTGGCAGGGTAAAACAGCAGATCTATTACATTTTAAAAGTAAATCCACAATAACGTGACAGCAATTTGAAAAAATGCCCTATTTTTTGAAGCACATTATCAACAGAAATAAACACATTTTTGGAAAGATAGAGTCACACTGAAAAATCCAATGCCATAGCCGAGATTTGAGCCGCGGATCTTCTGGTTGCCGTCCAGCCACTGAAACCATTTGAGCTACTATGGCCAACGTGCCGATATGATATTAAATTCTCCAACTGACTTGTGTTTTTTTTCCGGTAAACCACTTAGGAGTTCTCATAAACACGAGTCAACTTCGTTAATGGCGACTTACAAAGTGTAAGTACTCTAAGGCCCGGGCTTTATAGCTAACCACTATTAGGTCAATTAATGGAAATTAAGCGTTCTTTCACACTGGCCGTGTGTAGGCTAAAGTATGGAAAGATAGAGTCAGGCTGAAAAATTCAATGACATAGCCGGGATTTGGACCACGGATCTTGTGGTTGCCATCCAGCCGCTCTAACCATTTGAGCAACTATGGCCAACGTGCCGACATGACATTAAATTCTTTAACTGACTCGTGTTTCCCGGTAAACAACTTAGGAGTTCTCGTGAACACGAGTCAGTTGAAGAATTTAATGTCATGTCCGAATGTTGGCTATGTCATGTCGGCAACCAGAATATCCGTGGTTCAAATCCCGCCTATGGCATTGAATTTTTCAGTATGACTCTATCTTTCCATAGTTTAGCCTACACACGGCCA
Organism: Mantis religiosa; assembly: GCA_030765055.1. Taxonomy (NCBI): domain Eukaryota; kingdom Metazoa; phylum Arthropoda; class Insecta; order Mantodea; family Mantidae; genus Mantis; species Mantis religiosa. The sequence goes on from JAUKNK010000990.1 coordinate 4,799, forward strand.
GTGTGAAAGAACGATTAATTTCCAAAGACATTTTTGTTCATAATATGTGTAATATACCTGAAATTTCGGAATTTTCAAAGTAAAATTCGCATCTTTTTACAAAAGTAAAAAGTATTTGAAAGTTGCTCTATCCTTAAAAGTTTCCAAACAAACATGAAATACGTTGATAGTTAATATCTACTAGACCTGGTAATTTTCACACATAAAATCAGAACAACGCGAAACTAGGTTTAACTGTTACCGGAATTTCCACTGTGACATCATAGATAGCCAACAATCTCTCATATTCCTCCAATCTGTTGGTGTGTGCAGACGATGTTTCACCTGGCGTCAGTGACTCCTGCATATAGTTGTGTACATTCTATATATTTATATTGTTTCAAGTGTAAATAACTTCAGGACAACTGCTTGGGAATTTCTATCCCCGGTAATTGTTAGGTTCATATCAGCAGCACCGGTGTGCCGAAATTTCATTCCGAAAGCATTTATATGCCACAAAATTTATTTACATGATGCTGTCACTTTTCAGCACACTTAAATTTTAACACCTTAAATGTTGACTGATTTGAAACCGTAGTCCGGCGCCTAACCCACTGAGTGACCCTTATTGACAGCACTACTTATGTTGCACTTTTTAATATCTGACATGTGTGTCTGAATAAAATCAAGTGTACTTAGGTTGAAACAATTTCTAGCCAAACTTTTACCGTGATTAAAGCAAAGTTGTTCGGTAAAATGGTTTCCTATTAACCTTTTCACCAATATGGACGTCATATGACGTCCAAGTTAAAATGACCCTAACCGATATGGACGTATATAGATGTCCTGCGCATACATGCATTTAATGCTCATTTAACGCCAATCATTTTAATCTTCCTATTTTACAATAAATTTAAATTAGTTCTATAAGGGATGCAAACGTACCCTTAGAGGTTTCTTTTTCAATTGTGCACCTCCAAACCTTGATATACACCGACGCGCAGCTGTGGACAGCAGTCTTCGGCGTTAAGCCGATCAGGGCAGTCATCTTCTGTCTTGGTCAAAGCAGACCAGAAGCGATGAGAGAAGACATTTGTCAGTTCATATTTACGTGAACAGCGAATTAAGTTTTGCCTCTAACGCCCACCTCATTCACGATGACTTTTGGATAACTCGAACACTCGAAATATAAAAGCTCTTAGTCCACAAAAATATACGTTCCCGTGACAGAAAATATTTCTGTGAAGTAGACTTTATCCCTTATATATGCGGAAAAAAATTTCAAAGTGGTGACATCACAACCAGCTCTTTAATTATTTGACTATCCCTTAAAGCCTACAGTATTCCCATTATTCCTTTGTACCTGTAAAAATTAGTATATATATACTATAGTCTAATAATACAATTATTTTGTGATTTGGAGCATCCATTAAGGCCTGTATTACTTTGTAATTACTGGTTAGTTCCAGCAGAGTAGGCTCTCTCCGCCTCCTAACGAATGGACAAAAATACTGTCATTTCTGGCGGTTAGAAACTGCTTGAAACATATGCCTTGCGAAGAACTTGAACGACATTTATCAGTCATCTGACCCCTATCCCCATTCCAAAATTTAATTATAACGTCAGTAGCACATCTTATCAACTTAGCCTATTGATTCTACATTTAAGGTAACTAAAGTATCCCTGAACCTAAATTGTGAATAATTGAAATATTAAAATATCTATTAAAATAATCTGCAATCTAAACCTTGACAAAATATATAGTTTTTACCACCTGACGCATTTAAATTAGGGATCATCTGAAGCTATAGTTGAACCAGCGTATGCTCATTTATAAGCATGCCTACATTTAACTCTGATTCTCCCATAAACCTATATGCAGCAGTTTTCTTCGCTCAAAATACTCCACACGAATGTGTTTTGCTAATTCTTTCCAAAACGTTGGATTTTACTCTCAAAATTCTGATACAGAGTATTGTTATATCCTCTTTCACTTAGTTCCACAATTTTTACAAATAAAATGTTAAGTTTAAAAAATTAAGAATCCAGCATATACAAATTTAATAACGCTTTAACACAAATGGGTACTGAATACAAATTATCTGATATAGAAGATACTTTGTAAATTCATTTGTAGTAAAATGCTACTTCTTATTGGAATATTTAACTCTTTTTCCTGCAACATACTTAATTGAAACAATTTATTGTTATATAAAAATTTATAGTTGAAGAATCATAAAGGCTAGAATTTTGTAACATGGAACATTTTTACCATTTTAAGTGTAATAAAGTGAGATATACTTACACAAAATATCTTATATACTGTACATTTTCCAAATTTCATTATCTACTTTTCTAATTTAATTTGTTTTAATGCAGGAACCTTATTTGTTTAAATCTGTATCAGTAAGCAGAAGCAAGAGGACATACGTAATCGTCTAGTAAAAACTGAGGCGGTTCTGCCTTTAGGAACCTGGTTGAGTCCTCCCAGCACGCAACAACTCATAAAGTAGGGAAGGTGACGTGTGAGGGTTACGGATGTAGGAGGTTTACTGGATAGGTCGGGCTTGTCCTCGGGGTTCGCTCTGCATGGACTCTCTTCTTTGTTCCAGGGTGTGGGATACGTCCTGACTGGGTGTGGTGTCATTAGTGAAGAAAACACCTCGGCTGTTCCATGATCGATTAATTCACAACTGTAAACAGGTACCTCACTCGCCACCTGGAAAGTTGCTGTTTGCAGACTCATGTGATGTGTTTGGCGGTAAGGACATTGTGTATTCGATGTATTCTTACCGCACTTGTATATATAATGTGACTTCACTACGCCCCGTCCGAGAGAGAGAGAGAGAGAGAGAGAGAGAGAGAGAGAGAGAGAGAGAGAGAGAGAGAGAGAGAGAGAGAGAGAGAGAGTGTGTGTTTCTGATATCAAAAAAGCACTGATCCATGTGCTGTGTATTCGAGGTACTCTTGCCGCGCTGATACGTACGGCGTAGTTTCACTTCACCCCGACCATGATAGAGCGTGTCAGCTATCAAAATCACGGATCCAGTATCTCCTGGATTTCCCCCTCTATCGTTACGATTTCCCCCTCTATCGTTACATCTTGAATTTTTGTATGAATCACGTGTGTAAGTCCTAAACTGTAATTGGTTGGTTTCCATTTCGAGTTTAAACCATCGTACGAATTTTGTATGTGCGCATGACCGAAAGTTGATAGAAAGTTTCACACAGCGTCCACTTACTTAATTCCGAAGCACGTAGGACGCGAAAATATAACAATTCGGATAATTTAGAATTGCATTGTATCGATCACATACGTATTGGCGTAAAGGAGAGTACAGCTCGGCAGACAGACCCTTCAAATAGTCGCAGGTATTGTTCCTAAGGGTGGGCTTTGTTATCAAGAAAGCCGACCGACCTGTGTTCTCAACCTTGAGGGGCCTCATATTTCTGTTTCTCCGTTCATCTACATTTCTAATAAATCAAACACTTCTTATTTTATATATATGCTGTATCTACTATATTGTTTTTTGCTGTAATAGCTGTGAATTTCCTTTCTATGCCAAATAATCAGTATAGAATACCTATGCTAACCTAATATTTTTAATATAACAAATATTAAGTGACTTTATATTTATGACCAAGGGGAAACGTTACAAAAGATAGAGGGACTGAAAGAAAAATTATGCACGCTTATATAGCAAAACCGTAAATGAGAATATGGGTTCCCTGGCATCATGCCATAAAGGACAACATTTAAAGTAAATACCCTAACTATTTTACGTGCCCATCTAAGGCTTTATACACCTAAACAGATCTCAGCCTTAAAATAGTGATGATAATAATAAAGACTAATTATAATTTTAAATAGCAAAATTGAGAATTAAATATCGCCGGTAACTATCTATTTGGATGTAAAATTTATAAAATATTACAGATTAACCCGAAGAACAACCAAAAAATGTACTATAAACTTTTTCTTCACAAGAATAACTTTGGTCACACTTAGAATGTTCTAATACTGCAAAAGTAATTAAAATGAAATACTTTGCTAATTACTGTCATTTCTTAACTAAAATATCTCCTCTGTTATACTCGCATGAACTTCTTGACTGTTTTGCGGCAATCTAGCCTTACAAAAAACGCATTCATCTATCCACTTTGTAACAATCCAGGTAAATACAAGGACAGAGAGTAAAAGTAAATACGAGTCCTTGTATTAGGAATATAGGGTAGCCTAAGCGATAATCAAATTATTTAATATCATGTCATTATATGATGGCTTTGAAACTCCGTTCAATATGCGTGACAACGAGTAATAAAGCTAGAGGATATTTTCACTTAAGGTATGCGCAATTAGTTAGAAACTTAAATAAGTATTAAAGTATATTTCGGACGTGGTTTAGTTATGTATATTAAGTTGTGCACATAACTATATCTACATTTTTGTGTAGAAATATTTTATCTATGTCTTCGATAAAATACATTGTGTGTGGCGCACAGCTCCAAGTTGACGCTATAGTTTGAAGCAAATAGTGTTTAGCTCAGGCAAAAGAAATGAGGTTTCTCCCAGGGTATGCGTGAGCATGGATGAGAAGGATGGTTTTAATGACACTGGAATTCCTGTATCAAACTGGTTTAATGACAGCTTCTTTTTATCAGAACATCAAACTTGAAGTTGCCGACCAAGGGCTACCAATATCGCTGTTTAGATTTACTGTTTATGAAATGCTTATTACTCGACAAAACTTAATTCGCTTTTCACGTACATATGAACTGACAAATGTCTTCTCTCATCGCTTCTGGTCTGCTTTGACCAAGACAGAAGATGACTGCCCTGATCGGCTTCACGCCGAAGACTGCTGTCCACAGCTGCGCGTCGGTGTATGTGTGACTTTCACTTCCCCTTGTGACGATTTTGTCATGTCATTATTAAGGATCCGAAGAATGCCTATTCAACCAGTCAAGTGCTACCCTTTAGATCTCTGCTAAGAACACTGTTTCTTAGTTTCCTTTGTTAAAACAACTGTTCAACCCCGTTGATATTCAACTCAACTGCACCTGCACGCGTTCCACAGAAATGTACGTTCTTTTGAAATCCATTACGATTCTTTATACATTGCGATTCTTAATTTCGGTATCATCTTGCACTTTACCAATTACACAAAAGTCCAGTAGAATGAATAGCTCATAGAACATTCGCAGGAAACACAGGATACATACATGGAAATTTTGTTATGAAAGTCGCTTCTAAGGAGTTTTTCCTTTAAAGTTATTTTGGGTTGGAGTGACTTGATTTAAAATTTCCGTGCCATATTTTTGGAAGTTAATTAAGTTAAATATGTATCAAAAAGAAATTTTCGCTGTTATGTGGTGTTGTTCACAGTAAAATACGCGGCTGTTTTATAAAAAATAATTCTTTTCCTGGAGGCTCTCAAAACATGTATTTCCCGTAAAACCTTCAAGTTCCTCCAACGTTAAGTCATATCGGACAATGAATGAAATGGGTGAAATGATACTCAAATCAGTCCGGGGTCCATGGAACTTAGAGTTAACCGACATTCGTCTATCAGGATAATGGAAAACCCCGGAAAAACCCTCATCCAGGTAACTCACCCTAAGCGGGACTCGAACTCGGGACCTCTTGAACAGGAGGCATATACAATACCATCTGTGCTACCGAGGCCGGCAGATTAATTTTATCACCACCCACAAGGTAACAAATGGGTTTTGTGTTTTTGTACATAGACCCACAGGAGCATCATGCTACTTCACAAATTTCTTCCCATTAAACACGAACAACACTACCAAAACGGTCCAGAAATCAAAGAAGCGTATCTCCGGTTAAACCCACTAAGAGACACTCAGCAAAATTACACAGGCTATACGTAGCCTGCCAAAATCCCAGTCGGTCGATTGGTCGGCCTCTAATTCAACTCAATTCAGAATAACCAAAGGGTCATGTGCACTGCGGTTCAAGCTGTGGTGGTTTGCAACGAATGCAGTACGGTCCAGCTTAGTAATGATGAGCCTCTAGGCATTGTGTACAACGCAGAGGAACAGCTGCGCAGTAAGTCGGAGCTGTCAAGTGTAAAGGGAAACGTACTGTATACGTCGAACTGTTCGATGAGCACAAGTTGGTGGGTGCAACTGAAACATAAAATAATTTTAGACTAACACGCTTACTCTATGAATTTGTAAAAAGTGATCGAGACTGTGAGCATTGGGATAACGGTTCTAGTAACAAATATAAGGAGTTAAAGTGAACTACTTGTTCTTACTTTTGTCACAATATCAACATCCAATCGAACATTATGTCTGTAATTAAGAAAATTCTCATGCTATTTCTCAGCGGTTTATAGAATGCTAAGTTATGCACAAGGCATCTGCTCAAAACGACATGCTTGAAGAAGACCGATTTTGGTCTTTTCAGAAGAGAGGGAGACAGATTCGGACAGTGTGACGTGTTGAGCCTAAGAGATGGGCTGGTAATAAGCGGGGCGTCAGATGAAAGCTGTTTACTGTAGGTTGCCCCGATAAACGACCCTCTGCTTGTGATATTTCCCTCTCTGAAGAACATATGCAGATTTCACTAATTCTTCGTCACCAGTTGGAGTCCAGATTTCAGAATTTAGCAACATTTTCTGCTACGCTTAAGCTATTTGCAGTCAGCTATTTAGTAGATGTCAACACTGTTGCTACTCGCTACCAAATAGAACGGTTAAACTTGCAGTTATTAGTGAACGGCAAATATAATTACAAGGAAGATATGACTGAGTTTTAGAAGAGTGTCTCATATACCAGATGTTCCAAGTCTGTATGCGCTTGCTACGAGAATTTTATGTATGCTGGGCTCGACCAGGGTGCAAACTATTCTTTTGTGATATGAAGTTAGCGAAATCCAAACCCCAGAGCAGCATGTCAGATCACAGTCTAACATGCAGCATTCGATTACAAATTTCGGAAACATTACGTCCTAACATTTAAGAGACAGCCTTTATAAAAACGAAACAGAAAGTGTCAAAAAATATCCAAGTAAGTGTTCTTTACGGTCTCCTCTAAATTACGGAGAAAACAGTATTGCTATATTTTATTTACGTTGAGACCTAACTGTTGTTCACATAAGCTGGAATTGGTTCATATTTCCTCGCAGCATAAGCACAAAATGCAATTCTTTATAAAGTGTGACCAATTTGTAATTTAAGGTCAGCATTAACATTATTATACACAGGGCTTATTTGCGTTATTAAAATCAAATATTTTACCTATATTTTCTATATCGATATATCTTTCACGCTGCGAACCTGTTTCTTCTTTACCCGCTGCAGCACAAAGCGCGGTGACGTCACACGTTCAGCTGGTCTTTAGTGGGAGCATATAGATGGCGTGAGCTGGCGTCACAGCAGCGATATCTGTCCTCCCTTGTTTTATAATATGGTGTTTTCTGTTATTATAATGGTATTTTACGCAACGAGACTATGGTGTTCTTTTTTTTTTCTTTGCTTTATTCATATCAAAAGCGTGCTCCATTACATAGTAATACTACATGCTTTATAGTTGCATGTCCTATGTTAAACTAGTAATTGTAAACATTACAACAATTTTACATTGGGTTATTCTCTTTTTTAGACACTATGTGCATTAAATTGAGTCTATTCTTCTAGCTGATTTTTGGGAGTTCATAATTTGTAATTATTTCACTCTAAATACTTATCATATTTGTAGAAGTGGTGCTTTATGTTTTAGTTAGTTGCAAGATTATAATGAAACCGGAGTAAGTTGATTGTATAGAGTTCAAAATTTGTCGTTATTACACTCCAAAACCTTCAGTCCAGGTCCGTGATATATATAGAAGTTGCAAATTCTACGAACGACTTCAGGTGATTATTCGCAATCTTCTCGTTGGTGGTAGGCCGTTTCCCTCCATTGCTTGTTACACTTTTTGCCAATTCTAGTATTTGGTTATCAAGTCTTCTGCAATTAAATATTATATGGTTAACGGTCTGTTCTTCTTCTCCGCAAGGAGAGAATGGGTTATTTATTATTCTAAATCAGCATAGGTATGATTTGCGACTATGTTTGTAGTATTCAGGATGCATGTACTTTAAAAAAACCTTGTGGACTGAGTTTTAAAATTTCATGTGAACAACCTAATTACCATTAAGATCTAAAGGCCGGAGGAATGGACGCTCGCATGCGATACAAGTTATCTGGAAACAGAGTATGAATGACGTCACATGTACAGCATGATCATCAAATGTGCATACGTCCAAAACAACGTAACGTAGTACTCTGCAAACTAGTGAAGCATTGCCTTTCAAGTGTTTGCAGAGGAGGGGTCAATTTCATAATTACGCGACTCTTCTGTTTCCTCTAGCTCTGAGGCGCTTGTCATTCTCAGGCTGTATGAGCCCGCATTTCTTTACATGTGCAAGGAATAACAGAATAGTCCACGTGCAGTATTCCTATGGAAAAGCTCAAACGCCTCCAGCCTTGAATAATCATCTTGCATATGACTGTTTATGTTCGACCATATATCTAAGTTACTATATTTACCAATAATTTTTAATAATCTAAAGCTTATATTGCATATTGGTCTATAAATATATTTTAAAACTCCATATATGGACATATAAAGTAAACATGTTCATATGAAATTGAATGTAAATCAATAACCAAGCAGGCCATGTAGGTGATGCAAGGAATGCTTAGGTTTATTAAAATCCCAAATTCAGAAAATTACGGAAACTAAATCTACACAAATTGTGACGTCGGACCAATCAAAATTTAGTATTTCGGTAACCTAGCAACGAAACAGAGAAAAGAACCATTAATTTTATACTTAAATTTCTTTCTTCTCCTTGGTTGTACTCTCGAAGCATGTAGACGTGTTTTTTCTGGGAGGGGGGGGTAAAGGCCCTTGAAAACTACAGGAAGTTAGTAGAGTGTAATAAACGATTAAAATATACGCTGAATACGCGACGCGACGAGAAATATCATAAGTGGAAAACCGCTGCATCATTCGCAAGGCGAAGGAGAAAATTAAAAGTTCGTAAAGTACCATGCCAGTGAAAAAGTCGCTTGTGAAGCAAAAGATGTCGAGAAATAAATACATGTAAAGTGAAACGGTGTTTATAATTTTGTTTCATAGTTGCCCAAACACAAAATCCCTTTTGAATCGATACCAGGACCTTGAGGATTCACATCTCATCGCTCGCCGCAGCAACCGGAAGGAAAATGTTACAAAAATCTTCGAGACCATCATCTTCACGGCCTCGAGACAGGAGAGTTCATCGCTTCAACATCGATGTAAGCTTTGGCTTCTCCACGCGTCGCCACACCGAGGGAAAGGCGCAACCGTCCGCGCGTGTGGGGCGTGGACCTCACGACAACGAATCCTATTTAAAATATGTCGCCACATCGTGTGGCATAAATCTACCTTCACCAGTAGAACCACTTCAACTCTTGGCTTACCTGAGTCAGTAAGCCCATTCATCTTTAGCTTAAGCAATGAGACAGCAGGTGGTGTTGTGGTATATGTACAGACGCGAAGGTATTGATTATTCTTAGTGGATCTTTTTACTGTATGAAACTTACACCGTAATGACGTCTATTAAAGTTGAGCTACCAAATGTATATTTATTACATTTTGCGTTCATTAAGAAAACATATAATATTTTAATGTAGTCTTCGGCTGAGCCATCAATGATCTGCTTATTAGACAGAGTTTCGATTCTCGGAGGGAGGTGGAATTCTTTTTTAAGCAGGATCATTCTCTATATCTCTTCACGTCTGGGAGTAAATGTTAGGTTTAAAACCAAAGTTCAAAAATACTGCAATTTAGCAAGTAGTGCCACCGCCACCATTAACTGTTTCTCAAGCCAAAGCCCCCAATATTAGCAAAGAACTCAAGCCATCTAAACAAATGAAACGGCTAAACCACCCCGTAAATGAAGTTAAACTTTTACTATCTCATATTTATAATTAAGTTGGAATTCATCAACATGCTCTAGGTGCTAAGGACGCCAGCATACATTTTGCGCAATATTCGTTTTATAAACAAATATAATTAAAATCTAAATGCATTATAACATTACTATTAAATCTAGTTTAAATTTATTTTTCAATGGCAATCCATATAAATATAATTTATTGTAATCCACTATTCAAGTGTTATAAATAAATAGTTTATTAAAATTGATAACGAATAATCGAATAACTTGATATAATTAGCATCAAATCTACATTCAAGTCGTGATCTTTTCTCTTGATCGTCAGTATTTTTTTTGGGGGGGGGATAAAAGATTGGTTAATAATATTATGATAAAGGAAATTTTACGCAATTGTAGTGTAATTGTAGGAACTAAAAATAACATACCCAAATTAAAAGTAAATAAACCACATTTTTTGGGCAATTTACGTCCTCCAACGTTGTCATATCGGATGATGAATGAGCTAGGTGAAACGATGCTCAAATGAGTCCGGGGTCCATGGACCTTTGAGTTATCCTACATTCCTCTTTCAGGATAAGGTAAAACCCCTGACAAAGCTTTATCCCGGTAACTCACTCTAACCGAGATTCGAACTCGGGACCTCTTGAAAGTGAGGCAGGGCGCTACCATCTACGCTACGAAGGTGGGCCCACTTATTATTGGAACAACATCACACGTTTATCACGTATATGTTTTATTGGTTTTATGAGGGCGGTTCAATAAAGAATGAACACAATTTTTTTGACAATGTGCCTTTACTCATCCTCTTAGTTTTGATGGTCCTTCCCAAAATAGTCTCCCCTTAATGCGATGCGCTTGTCCCAGCGCTTCTGCCAGTGTTCATAGACATGCTGGAATACATTTCTGAGAGATCCTTCAAAATCGCCTCCGCAGCCTTCACCACTGCTTCTAATGATGGATAATGCCTCCCACGAAGGCGTTTCTTCAAGTTAGGGAATAGAAAAAAGTCACATTGTGCTAAATCCGGACTATAGGGAGGGTGAGGAATGCCTTACATGTTGATATTTGTAAAAATATTCAGCCACAATATTTGTAAAATGCAGCCTGCTTCATGGAAATGTGGTCTTTTGCGCCAAATATGGACTTGCAATTTGTTCAGGACATCCCTGTGGTATTGTCCAGTTACTGATTTGAGTGCAGGTGCAACATGCTGATAAACCATTCCATAAGTATTAAAGAATAAGATGATCATAACTTTCCCGGCTGAAGCAACCACTTTTGCTTTTTGGGGGGTTGGTGATGAAGGACATTTACACACTGAGCTTTGTTATTTGCTCTCAGGATCAAAATGATGTAGCCAAGTTTCATCAGCAGTGATTACGATTGAAAGAAACTCCGGATCTTCCGCTAACACCAACTTTATCTGTATGTTACCTCCATTGTAGTGGTAGGCGATACTGAACATATCTGGACTTGCCTGGTTCTCGCAGGCGGGATCCAGGAGTACCAACAATGAAACTACTACGGCGTGTTTGTTTCACATTATCCTGACAGAATAAAATAAATTTTAATTTTAGTACGAAAACTATGACCGTAAAAAAATTATGACCATTCTTTATTGAACAGACCTCGTACGTCACATGTAACACTGTGTAGGAGGAACTAACAAATCTAAGCGCCACGATATTTTTCCTCTATATGAAAATGACGTCACGCCGCTGCGCAAATATTGCTTAAAGTAGTTTAAATCAATTGTATGTTGTATGACATCGTAGAGCACGCCTGTCTGGTTCCTGAACAAGTAAACATGAGCTCACTAATAATTGATGTAAGATAAATTAAGGAAGGGAAGGGACTGAATAACAGCTGAATAGCCTACCTCACTGATAACGGGTAGGTTATCCCGACAACGGAGGGTTTCGTGGGTACATGGGTATCGTGGTTGTAAATTTAGCCTGGATTTCACACTCGTCCATAGTATAGCACTGAAGGTACGTCACAAGGTACTGATATGTCACAGTGACTGAGCTAGTGAACACTGGTTTAAAAGGCATAGGTATAGCTGGAAAATTGTTAGCAGCTTTAATCTCATCTTTCGCTGGAGTCGACCACAAAGTTCAGAATGAAGATATAGCACCTCGTTCCATAGAAAATTCTTGTCGCCATTCTTGTCAAGATTCTTGTCTCGACCTGAGAAGAGACAACCTGAAGTCAGCCCTCCTTAACCACTACAGATAGAAACCCCTCAGTGTCGGCTCATACAACCGGCTCCATTTCCATCTCCCCTACGGGGCTTACGCATTCTCTGGTAGGTCTAGGATCCGGAGGCATCCGCCAATCCGGAGGGTAAGAATTTTCACAGAGCCAATTTTATATCATGCACACCGAAAGTCCTATCGACCTTAGAAACTTAAAATAGGCAACCGGCATAAACTGTGATGTGAAGTGTGGAGTGAGGCCAAATGGAGGGATAGAAAATTCGGGTCTTGCAATTAAACCTTTCAGTATTCTGCTGCTAAGCGGGGAAACTATGCAAATACACATGGGTTAAGAAAGTCGGCCACGGGAATCGATCCCAGGGCCTCCAAAGCGCAGACAACAGACGCTACCGTCTGAAATGTCACGGTCGATCATCTTTCTCTTTGTTTGAGGGGTCAGCTCATCCTTTTGAATGCATTTATAACTTCCTTATAACTGCTACATGTGAACAACCATCAAAGAAAGTACATCATTGTTGGAGGATCAATTAATTTTTTCATATTTGGAGAAAAATTAACAAAGTGCACAAGCACATGTCTTTGATATTCACATGTGCATAGCTGGGTGTAATTTATCCACTGAAGTTCATATTCAAAGAGCTGCACTAGTAAAATAATTATACGTGACAATATAATGTATCTCCATGGTCAAATTTCTTTCAGTTTCTGTAGTTTACTCTATTTGATAAACAGAAGTAGACACAAGCTTCGGTAAACATTTCGAAGTATACTTCTAATTGTATTCTACAACATTTCTAATTATCATTGTTAATACCTTGGGTTATTATTTACAAAAATCTCTCTGATCAGGAAACCTCTGATCCTCAACGCGTTGCCTATGGGCCTCGAGGTTGCGCGGATCAGTAGGCTCTATGTTCCATTTAAAGAAATACAGGAATTAACTAATTCATTTACAACCTATACATCATTACTAACTAAATTATGCTAGCTCTGCATTGGCAAAGAGCTTTTACGGAATAACATTGAAATAAATGAATGTCACAAAATCCCAGAGAAACTTGGTAGTCACTTGTTTCGAATTTATCCAATTCTTTAATAATGAAAATATTAGTGTGTAGTTTTAATACACTTGAATATATAAAACAACAAAAGCGATGGGCGCCCACCTGGTCTTCAGCTCTTATGTTGTAGCCGACGCTACCAGAGGCGCATGGCATTATCTCCCAGCAAGAAGCTTCACCGTGGACACACCCTCACAAGGGGCATCACTCTGTTTGTGACAGCAACTGTCTCCGCCAGCAGCCCTTCCCCTACCCATTGTTGGCATGGCGAAAATCCTCTCTTCCTTAGCCTTTGTCGGAAGTCAACCGGTCTGTCCAAATCTTTTAGCATACAAAGTATTTCCTTGTATTCAACTTTTTGTAGATACGAATGGAAAAGTTTGCTGCCAGAAACAAGTAAAGCGAATAGGTTTCCTAAACCAGACCTTAACATCGTTAATAAGGGGAAATCAAAACATTTTTATGAACCATTTAAATATCAGGTTATAACCTCCTAAAATTCTTTGAGCATGTCCGGACAAAATATCAATTCATTTTCACACCGTTCTTACTCTGTCACTAAGTAGAGGGGAAAAACACGGATTACACCTTTATAGGCTCCTTAGAGCCTACACTTCAAGAATAAGATTTTATAGAAAGGCAAGTGTGTGATTTTAGCAGCCTAATTGCTAGATTTATGGTGCGAAATTGCCGAGCGAAAGGGTGGTAGAGAGGTAGAAGTTCACATTCGGGTGATCGCCTGTTCGATGTCCGTCGACAGCTGACATTGGGGTTTGCTGGTTCTCCCTGGTCGGTAGGCAAATACTGGGACAGTTTTTTATACATTCCTGGAAATGGAAATAAGAACACATTGACGCCGGTGTGTCAGACCCCCATACTTGCTCCGGACACTGGGAGAGGGCTGTAGAAGCAATGATCACAAGCACGGTACAGCGGACACACCAGGAACCGCGGTGTTGGTCGTCGAATGGCGCTAGCTGCGCAGCGTTTGGGCACCGCCGCCGTTAGTGTCAGCCAGTTTTCCGTGGCATACGGAGCTCCATCGTAGTCCTTGACACTGGTGGCATGCCGCGACAGCGTGAACGTGAACCGTATGTGCAGTTGACGGACTTTGAGTGAGGGCGTATAGTGGGCTTGCGGGAGGCCGGGTGGACGTACCGCCGAATTGCTCAACACGTGGGGCGTGAGGTCTCCACAGTACATCGATGTTGTCGCCAGTGGTCAGCGGAAGGTGCACGTGCCCGTCGACCAGGGACCGGACCACAGCGACGCACGGATGCACGCCAAAAGACCGTCGGATCCTACACAGTGCCGTAGGGGACCGCACTGCCACTTCCCAGCAAATTGGGGTCACTGTTGCTCCTGGGGTATAGGCGAGGACCATTCGCAACCGTCTCCATGAAGCTGGACTACGGTCCCGCACACCGTTAGGCCGTCTTCCGCTCACGCTCCAACATCGTGCAGCCCGCCTCCAGTGGTGTCGCGACAGGCGTGAATGGAGGGACGAATGGAGACGTGTCGTCTTCAGCGATGAGAGTCGCTTCTTCCTTGGTGCCAATGATGGTCGTATGCGTGTTTGGCGCCGTGCAGGTGAGCGCCACATTCAGGACTGCATACGACCGAGGCACACAGCGCCAACACCCGGCACTATGGTGTGGGGAGCGATATCCTACACTAGCGGTACACCTCTGGTGATCGTCGAGGGGGCACTGAATAGTGCACGGTACATCCAAACCGTCATCGAACCCATCGTTCCACCATTCCTAGACCGGAAAGGGAACTTACTGTTCCAACAGGACAATGCACGTCCGCATGTATCCCGTGCCACCCAAGGTGCTCTAGAAGGTGTAAGTCAACTACCCTGGCCAGCAAGATCTCCAGATCTGTCCCCCATTGAGCATGTTTGGGACTGGATGAAACGTCGTCTCACGCAGTCTGCACGTCAAGCACGAACGCTGGTCCAACTGAGGCGCCATCTAGAAATGGCATGGCAAGCCGTTCCACAGGACTACATCCAGCATCTCTACGATCGTCTCCATGGGAGAATAGCAGCCTTCATTGCTGCGAAAGGTGGATATACACGGTACTTGTGCCGACATTGTGCATGCTCTGTTGCCTGTGTCTATGTGCCTATGGTTCTGTCAGTGTGATCATGTGATGTATTTGACCCCAGGAATGTGTCAATAAAGTTTCCCCTTCTTGGGACAATGAATTCGCGGTGCTCTTATTTCAATTTCCTGGAGTGTATATTATATAGTTTCTCATATTTTATTTTCATTCTTTTACTGCTGTTTAGCTACAAAGAATTCTAAGATTTGAAGCTTTCATGGCGATGATTATTATGTAGAGTTTCTCGGGTTACCCATAGTGCGATATTTATAAAGTTGCTCAAATTTTTGGCCATGTTTGCTCTATGGCCTTCTTTGAAATGTCGCATGGCTGGCAGCCCGAGAAGTTCTACTTAATACAAGGGATCCCTTTTGCTTCTTTTTAGGACACCGCGGTATCTCACAATACATTCTATATTAAATATCCCAAAATAGTGATCGAGGTGGCAAACGGGTACTGTTATATCAGATAGTACGTATCAAAATACTAAGCTCGGTCTATATAATTATTATTTTGTAGGCCAATATATACTTTATGACGCCAATTAGCCTTTTCATGTCTTCTTTACCAGGTCTATCCCAAGATGACGCCGACACTCTTCAGTAGCGCTCTGAAATAGCCGTGTAGACACATCATCATACAACATATGAATGATTTATGCAGCCTCACCTGAGCTATAATACAATTCAACTTGTAATTTTCTTCTAGTATCCTTCAATCGAATTATTGGTACTCTCAGTTGCATTTTGTGTTGACCTTCAGATAGCTGCTTCTGGTTATATTAACAAATAGATTGGTAACGTACAAGTATTAAAATTATAAAATAGAAGTACTTATAAACAGTGTAGCTTTATCAATTGAATCTCTTTAAACCAATTGTCAAACTATAGAAACACTGTAGCTCTACTTACATTTAAAATTATAACATGTTTCAAGGACCACGCGCCCCCATCATCAGATGATGTTTGTCTAGTTCTTCAGGCGACCGCCTTCCTCACCTGGCGCTGTTCAACGAGTTGAATGACGCCATCTACTATTGGTATTTCTAAATTCATGGCTCTGTTTCTATTCTTAAAAATGTGTATATTTTCCCAAACTGTTAATTCCCAATACTTTTTTGCTGGTACCAAAGGACGGATTTCTTTAGATATATAATGATTTTTTGACAAAAAATGATGGACTATAGCTGATATATCTGTCTGTATTTTATGCATCTCATGTGTCCTTTCATAGTAGTTTCCAAGTTTCTTTTTGTTTTTCCAATATATATTTCATGGCAATTATCACATTTTATACTATAAATTCCTGATTATTTGTTGGCTGGACTTGTGTCTTTGAGCGGCTGTTTACACGATTGCATGCAAAATTGGTGACGTTTTAAGGCTAGCAAACAGTATTCAATTCTAAAGCATTTGACTATCGTTATTCTCTTTGTATCTACAATGAAATGCGCAATGCAACTGTTTCTGTAAAGGTTTGTCTCTAATATAGTGAGGTACATAAAAATAAATTTTTTATAGGAATACTTGCAGACCTACTAATACATGAAAAAGTGTAGATAAAACCGTATGAATATAACGCAGTTTTTTAAAGTGAATTCGCAGACCACTGTTCCCAATGCCATGTAAAGGTTATCGACAACACTCGTATAGTTACTCGCACTTAAACATCTGCCTATGAATTCATATTCCTTCATTCCCCCAGTATACCTACTACTATATGTGTAATAAAATATTTTCTGCAAATATTTTTCTACGTTAACCTAAAACATATAGAGAAGTAAGCCTTAACGAAGAACCCTTTAGGTTGATGACACTTCTATCACGGCATTAAAGATTTATCATCGCTCATACTCATTAATTTATGCTCTACATTAAACATTATATTACGTTTCACTGTTTTGGCTGCAACAAGTTTCTGTGTCAACATTCTCACCCTTCTTAATTTCTTTTGTCATTAGGTCCGTCTCTTTTGTCAAACGAGATCTTAATTGGACTGCAAAACCACGCAGCTAATGCACATGGATTTTCCACGAAATAATGCCGTTAAAGCTTCTATCAGAATTAAAGCTGCACCGGAGAGTAGATAGTACAATAAACTTAATTATTCTAATGCTGGTGTTCCTTCTTCTTAAGATAACAACTTTTAAGTGCCGTGTCTATCGCTGCCTCACAGCCACATTTGGAGTTTAAACTCAACTTTTTACATTTAAACTGTGTCATGTGCTGAGTAATTATTTCACACGTTACTGTGCAAAGTGTTTCTGGAATATAACTTAGTAAATCCTGCAATTTAATCTCGGCTAAAGTTTCAGAAATTGAAACAGCCTAATGTTAGGGGTAATGTTTCTTTGTATAATCAATAATTTTGTCAAATGCAGGATAAATGTTAAGAAGATGAGGTTTGGCTTCGGAATGAATTATGTTGTACTGCCTTTTTGTCAGTTTTGCTTCTATATAAAAGACAAAACCTCATCAGTAGTGGGTGTTGGGTGAACAAAACTTGTATGTAATACATTCTTAATTCTTGTTGCCCTTCGCTTGCAAATTTTTTTTCTGATAATGGAACACTCACTTGTGTCGCAAAAGCTAATTCCTCTGAACCTGCCTCTTATATTGGTTGTGCTCTCCTTGTGTTTTTCTTTGAACTGCACTTCCCAAGCAACTTTAGTGGACGACCCACTCCATCAAGGATGCATGGTGAAATTTCCTGTGGTTTGCCAGCAACTAACGCAGAGAGAATTAGATCTATCTCCAACCACTTGGCATTTCTTATCAAGTAGAACTTATTATATGAATTTCAGCCCACCTAATGCTTGTTTCACATAAGCTTGCACGTATCTCTTAACGGTCACGAGACCTAGTTCCCTCTCATTGGCTGCTATTGTAGTATAGACTTGTGAGGTAAAAATTAGTTCGTTATTTAACATGGTGATATATATGTATATGTTGGTTGAGAATTGTCAAATTTATATTTTCGTAACTGTCTGAATTAAATATATTACGCAAGAGAGTTGATTTATCTGAAATACATGCTAATTCTTCAACGAAGTAAAGAGGAGGACCCTTTGCTCTCAAGCACGTGTTTCACATGACACGATAGCACGTGATTTAGCGGTAGTAATGACATATTTGTTTACATGACTCTTATCACTGACTTTGTTTTGAACTGGATTAGTCATATATCGCCATTCGAAGGTGTGTTTGCCGAGTGCGAGAGCTAAATTATTTAGTTGATCTGTGTACTTATACGTATAATGGCAGAGTCTACCGCCAGGTTTTCGCTGCAGCATCGCAAGGGAAAACCTTTACAAAGCGGCGAAAAAAGAATTGTGGTACACCTGTTTAATGCACTCACAGAGATGAATCCGTCTTTGTCAGTGAGAGAAGCCGAAAAGCTGTGCTCTGAACTTACAGGTGTGTTAGATGCGTAGGAACAACGCGACATTAAATTGAGACAACAAGAAAACTTACCACTCCAGGGTCGATATTGCTATGTGGCGAAGACGGTATTTAAGGACAATCAGACTGTACTGGGATAGAAATCGCAAAATATACTACCTTGAAGAGACTTGGGTGAATGAAGGACGCACTAAAAGTATGGCGTGACACGACTTTTAAAACAGAAAGATAATCATTTTTGCAAGGTACGTGTGCTGGTTTTCATTATAAACTTGTTTCAGTTTCATTGCTCATTCATTCAGTTTCAACTTGCTCACTTGCATTATAAACTTCATTATTTTTGCATGCCTTCATACTCTTATTTGTATGATTTCATCCATCTTCCTGGCAATTATTATGACATTTACTGCAGTTTTAAATGTGACGGGAAGGCACCGCCTACGGCCTATGGCGCGACAGCATCAGCCAATTAGGGTGAGGGGGAAGGTAGTTGCACGTGAAGTGATACATGTCAGCGGGGCAAGGTTATATGAAACAGAGATTAGGTTCAATGGTCTATTAATGCGGGGTTTTATTTTCTGGAGAATAATATTACTGTGCAAATACAACATATAGTTCCCCAGGGACTAACGCTGAATTTTTAATAACTGTATCACTCTCGTGCTCTAATTATGATTTGCTCTTCACTCGTTTTATGGAATGGTGAAATGTGGAAGCAACGTTAGGTTTAGTTTAGATTTTGTTAGTTTTGGAAAGTTTCAAGTAACGACGGAAAAGCACAAGTAATTTGTAACGAGATATCCGGATATTCTGTCTTTATTGAACATTTTGAGTGATGTGCTCTTTTAAACAGGTGACCACGAGAGCACACGGCAATACGATCACGAGGAACATTGCCTGATACTTAATACTGTGGAGCTTTTTGGGCTATATGAGAGATCGTATTTACCAAAATTTACCTCTTCAGAAATCGTCTCATAAGCAGAACTCGCACACAAATTGCGCTAGGCACTGATAATTTTCCGCAGGATGTAGAGAATGCCTGTGAAGTGGATCGCAGTATGAGTAGAGCAGGACGAGTCGTTCTTGAGATTCCAGTACATCAAATTTGAAGCCTCTGTAGTGACCGAGATTAGACTACCCAACCTCCTGATACGTAGCTATTCGAGCCACTCAATATATGTTTGCATATCCCCCACCTTCCAAAAGAATTTTAAACAAGAAAGCTGTAGAAACAGTAAAGGAATGCGGATATCTCCTCACCTATATTAACTGTTGACCATACACGTGGGACATTATTTTTCACAAGATTTAAAACAAATCACGTTCGCCACGGCTCTAGAAACACAAGAAGGATTTTTACAAGAGGATGGCTTTAGAAGGCAAAAGGGAACGGTGGAATATAAACAGAGACGAGGGTTTTTTTCCGAAGACTTTTTTAACAAAATGCTTTGTTATCCCCTCGCACCACACTGAGATACACTCTGCAGCTCTTAGTGGTATTCAAACCCCTTCTCTAGTCACAGTATTGTTGTAATTGGGATGGTAGAGGGGGCAGACTTCCCTCTCTGAAAAGACTCCGGCTCTGGGTCTTGCCAGATACAACGTGCTGGTGTATTAAAACAACCAAAGGTATGTATACTTTTTTTTATCAAAACTCTTTGTCAACCCTTTCTCGCAGAGTATTAGAATAATAACAGCGGTACGTAGCCCTTGCGTGCCTTTAGAGATTGGCAGCCCTTTCAGAATTAATAATTTAATAATTCCCTGTTGCTGTATATTCATGTATTGTGCTGAGCTCATGAATTTTATTCTTGGTGTCTGCATCTCCTCAGCAGTTTACGGTTTCTTCTCTCCCCTTTTTGGGTTTAACGAACCATGGCCTCCGAGACTTTAGAGAGGATGTCTTTGTACCTTAAACGTCCAAAAGCTTGTTTCTTAAAATGCTCCTAACATAGTTCTACAAACTCTTGTATCAGAAATTTCCTAGAAGTTGATAATATTAACAAGCCAGCTTATACAACCACAAGGTGGAGGTAACTTTATTGGATTTCTTACGTAAAAAATGGAAACAGAAAATACTAATCTATATTTTCCTAATACATTGAAGCACTTATATACAAATTCCCGCAAATTAGAAAGATTGTCTTACAAGATGAATAAACGTCTTTTTGTTAATTAACGGAAATTCGTCATTTTTCACACTAGCCGTATATAGGCTAACGTTTTGGATAGATAGAGTCAACTTGAAAAATTGACTCCCCCGGCCGGGATTTTAAACACGCATCTCCTGGTTTCCGTCCAGTCGCTCTTACCCATTAAGCTACCATGGCCAACTTGCCGTCATGATTCTAAATTCTCCAGTTGACTCGTATATTTTCACGGTAGACCACTAGGAGCTCTCGTATTCGAGATGCACCGTTGTTGGCGACTTACTATTGTAAGTACTTGAGTCCCAGGTTTCATCATCTAATACTTATTACTTAAGTCTGTGGATCTATGTTTCCATAATTTAGCCTACACACGGCCAGTGTGAAAGAACAATTAATTTCCATTAATTGATCTAATAGTTGTTAACTATCAATCCCGGGCCTTAAAGTACTTACATGTTTTAAGCCGCCATTAAGATAGTCGTCTCCTGTGTTTATGAGAACTCCTAAGTGGTTTATCGGAAAAAATACGAGTCAGTTGGAGAATTTAATGTCATATTGGCACGTTGGCCATAGTAGCTCAATGGTTAGAGGGACTGAATGGAGACCAGAAGGTCCGTGGTTGAAATCCCGGCTATGGCATTGCATTTTTTAGTCTGGCTCTACGTTTCCATAACATGTATCTTGTTATTTAATACTGGTACTTATGATCTTTTATGAAATAAAATATATTTCGTTTTGCAGCCATTTAATGTTAACTTATTGCCCTTAAACCAGCTATTCAAAGTATTCAGGTCTTGTTGAAAACATTTTTTCTCGTGAGAAAATTATTTTCGCTGGAAAACTGTAATGCATAGCAGAGAATTTCTCAGAAATGCTTACTTCCTTAAATATGTATTTCACACGGTACATTGTGTGTATTTAATACAGTTTACTGTTTTGTAGAAAGTCATTCAGAATTAAGTGCGCTTACTAGGGCATTCCAAGAAAACTCAAGATATTCATGTTATTTCCGATGAAAATATTTTAAACCTAGTATATCTTAATCAGAATCATTAGAAGAATTTTTGAGAAGATTAAAATTATTGAAAAAAGCTTTATACAAGGAGTGGTAGGAGCGGAGTATATTTGGAAATCCTTCATATCGCATCTCTGACGGTCCTGAATAATACCCGGTTTGGTATTTGACATAGTTTTTATTTTAGAGTTGTGCTAGACACCCACGGGCCCTTTTTTACTTCTTTAATTCAAGAGGTCTCAAAACATATTTCCCTAAAATCTCTAAATTTAAATTTTGAGTGGAATACCAGTATTTTCGCTACGTACCATACGCATACGCGAAAATCATGAAGAAATTGAACAGCAATGTGCTTATAGCGGCGGAGAGATCCAACCCTCCGTGTGGGTTGGATTTATATCACACGATGCGGTAACATATCTGAAGAAGGATTCGCCTCGTCGTGAGGCGTCGCGCTCCCTCGGTGTGGCGACGCATGTAGAAGCCAAACCTTACATTGATGTAGAAGCGATGAACCTTTCGTGTAAAAGCCGTGAAGACGATGTTTTAGAAGATTTCTATAAATTCTCTCTCAGGCAGCTGCGGCGAGCGATGAGATGTGAAACTTCTCAGGCGTGGTATTGATACAAAAGTGACTCCTTTTTTTGGCAAATATGGAATAAAATAATTAATACCCCGTCACTTTACCTGGGATTATGCTTCTCGACATCATTTTCTTCTTTACATGCCATTTTTTCCACTGATGTATATAGCACTTTACTATATACTAATTGTCTCCTTTTGTTTATAAATGATTCAATGGTTTTTTACTTAAATTATTTATCGTAGCGTCGCGTCTTCGATGTATATTTTAAACGTATACTAAACATTCATTGATGATGAAATCCAATAACTTCTAATAGTTTCAAGAAGTGTTTTACCGAAAACGCATCTACCCTCTTCGAGAGTTCGAGCTAGAAGAAAAAATTTAAAAATAAAATCATTGGTTCTTTTTTCTGTTTTTGTTACTAAGCCACCGCAATACTTAATTCTGATTAGTCCTTAGTCACAATTTGGGATTTCAATAAACCTAAGTATTTTTGCATCATCTATATGGCCTGCTTGGTTATGGTTGAATTACAGATGGCCATGTCAACCTAATATGTCCATGTACGCAATATCAGCTTCAGCGGTGACTGAGATAAGACATTGTTCAGAGAATATGAAAATAGGTACCCCTAGAAAGAAAGAAAAAGTGTAAGTGCATATCTTTCTCTAAACACTCCTATGTAAATTGCTCCTTTTTCTACCTACTTCCTGTTTACCTAGGTCAACTTTTTATAAAGAGTTTGATTGCCCGTTTCCTTTGGGCTGAAGCAGCTGCCAGTTTCTTCTGGTCACCAATTGTATCATGTTATTTTAAATAAGATGATGGTGATGAAAATATTGATGATGATTATGATGATGATGCTTGGGGTTTTGGGCGCTCAACAGCGCGATCATCAGCGCCCTTAAAGATTCAATCATGCTAAAAGACTGGATAAAACAAAGCTAAAAAGAGTCCATCTGAAATAAAGCAAAAATATCGGTGTACGTCACAATCTAAAATTGTGTTAAAGCCATAAAGCAGATACAAGAGCTAAAACCGTTAAAGGATAAAACGGATAAAGCTAAAATTCAGGGTTAAAAATAATCTAAAAACTTTGGCCACCGCTTCCTGGTCATCTGCCAGCACCTCTGTCATGCTTGCTGGTAGCTGGAGAGACCGGCGAAGACGAGTCAGGTTAAGACACTACTAAAACATGGCTGAGCTAAAGGGCATCACCACAGTGCGGACGAAGTGGTGCAGTGTCCCTTGTAACAAAATGGCTATGAGTAAAAAAGCAGTGGCCAAAGCGTAATTGAGCTAATTGTACTTCATCACTACGGGACGGACGGCAGGAGGTTACCCAACGAACAGGATCGTCCTACACAAAGACGACCATTCTGTGCGCCAGGAGGACACCACAGTGCTCCGTAGTATATGACGGAAGTCCTTCGAGGTAAGGATCGCTAGGGTAATCTCATGTTGAATAGTCGCAAGCTTAACCGCCGAATCCGCTCGTTCATTCCCTGGTAGACCAACGTGACCAGGAACCCGTGCACACACCACGCTTACGCCTGCGGCGTTTAAAACCTGGAGGGCGTCGTGGATACGCTGTACAAGTGGATCTTCGCTGTACAGCTCACGAAGGCTCTGCAGTGAATTAAGGGAATCGCTTAGGATAAGGCAATTACCCAAACTTCTGCGGCGAACACGTACAATGGCCCGGTGTATTGCATGGAGCTCTGCGGTGTAGACGGAGGTACTGCCATGGAGACCGAATGTAAAGGACTTTTAAATAAGGGTCATGAAATCTCTCGTTTTCAGGTGTGGTTCAGAATGAAATAAATACAATTTTACAGAAGAACAATTTTGTAACAAATAATTTCATTGTAATATCAGGATCACATTTTAGTTGAACTTTCCTTCCTAGTCAATCATTGCAGGTTACCTCCAGCATAGCGATAAATTCTTACTTCTTTATTTAAAACATGCCATTAATTACATGAAACTCCTTACTCCTGCACGTTTACTCATCACTAACAAGATTACAGATCACATCTCCGTATGAAGATTATTGATTTTTCATTATTACCATCAAAAACTTTTCATCTTTTCACCTCAAGCCAGATTATTGATTTTCTTTTTCCTAGCAACCGTCCATTTGTCTTATATTGTCCTTACATGGCCCACTAATACTAAGATCAGAAAACAAAACTCATTTCCAACAAAAACTCTTGTTACAGGGCACAGTGGGAATAGGAGACTGAACTATGCTTAAGCGACAGCCAAGTATTCTAAGAACTGGTTACTATATGATGGCCTTGATATTAAATCTTCTTTATAAGACCGGGAAATAAATAGAGGGAATTCAAAGTTTATTCCTAGGAAACTCAAGATGCATTATTTATCATAACAATTCTTAAACTTATGATACTTTAAGCAAAATCGTGAGACAGATTTTGAGAGAATCAAAATTTTCGAAACTTTTTTTCTAGTACACTTTGTTTCTTTTTAGGTAGTAGTTTCAGGTAGGAGGATGCTTTATTTTAAACAAATTTTTGTATGAATTTTGAAGCTAATTATATTTTGGCGGGCTAAGTTCCACGTTGGGGCGACAATTTGAAGCGATTATCTTTTTGCGAGTAACGAGTTCCACGTTGACGCTACAGTTTGATACAATAATGTTTGTGTGTATGTATGTGTGTGTATGTGTGTGTGTGTGTGTGTGTGTGTGTGTGTGTGTGTGTGTGTGTGTGTGTGTGTGTGTGTGTGTGTGTGTGGCACAGTTCCACTTTCACGCTACAGTTTGAAACAAATAGTGTTTAGCTCAGGGTAAGGCAACGAGGTTTCTCACAGAGTATGAATGGATAAGTGTGAGAAGGATGGTTTTAATAACACTGGAACGCCCGTTTCAAACCGGTTTCGAGACTGCTTCTTTTATCATTACATTAAACTCGAAGTTGCCGCCCAAGGGTTACCAATATCACTGTTTAAAGTTACTGAAGGCGGAATGCTTATTACTCGATAATACTTAATTAGTTACGTATAAACTGACAAATATCTTCACTCATCACTTCTGATCTGTCCTCGACCAAGACAGAAGAAGTGGACCGCCCTAATCGGCCTCACGGCGTGGATTTTCTTAATGGCTTGCCAGTCACGAACTGGCTGACTGTCCTCACAGCTGCGTGTGAGTATGTCGCTTTCACTTTATGTAAGCCAATTATTCAACCCAAGATTCCTTTTGTAGCTATTTTGTCATGCCATTATGAATGGTCCGAAGAATACTTCATTCAACAAGTCAAGTGCTCCCCTTTAGAAATCTGCTAAGGACACTGTTTCTTACATTTCTTTTGTTAAAACAACTGATTCACCCAGACTGCTATTCGACTCAAATACACCTGCACGTGTTGTAACAAAGAACAAACATTGCTTTGAAATCCACCATGATTCTTTATACATTGCAATTCTTAATTTCGGTATCAATTTGCAGGATGCACAATGTAAATACTACCATTGGTATTTAACTGCCTTTTTGATCTTCAATTACGCTGCTCACATACATACATATCTTTTTCTTTTAAATTATTGTTATTATTCAGGCAGCCTCAAAAGTTGTATTTACGGCGAAATATTGGAATAGAATTTTTGAACGAAATGATGTGTGTTCTGTATTTATTATGCCTAAGTAGTGGAGAAAGTAAGAGGTGGTCTAGTTTGTATCTGAAGAAATCGCAGTAAACCGGTTGGAGTATAGAAGTGGTTGATACTCTGTCATGGCGGAGAAAGTTACGCTCATTACAGTTGGTTGTCAATTGAATGTTGGAAATTCATGTAAATTAAGGTAGTGACACATGCTAATACGCTGTGCACCACACGTAGGCCAAGTTGGAAAAACGTGCGTGTAGTGAAGGAAGAGTTGGATTACAAGAGCGTGGTTCATCTATTATCAGTACTCCAGGGAAACTCGTCATGATGGGGAGGGCGTTGGTAGAGTGTGCACATTCCCGTCTCGCTATGAATACTAATGTACGAGCGTTCCTCACATACGCTCAAACTCCCCAGTAACTTACAGATAGCTACCAACTATTCTTAATTCTAAAACTCGGTAAAGCAATCCCGAGGTAAAAGGAAGGTAGAAGGAAGTGTTCTCTTTTTCTCTAATAGACAGCCAACCTAACAATGGCTTATTACCCGAATGAACATATTTATAAATATTTTATTCCATCGGATTAGCTTACATCTCTGTTTTAGGAAAGTTTTCCACATTTAAGCGATTAACTTTGCCTCCTACGAACATAAGGTAGGTGCTCAATTTTAGTTTTGGGATGATCCCATAAGCAGCATGGTGTGTTCGCGTTAAGGCAAGCCTACACTGAAAATTTGCCGAAAGTGTTGAAAATCATGATTTTTTTTTTGTATTTTTGGCAGCTTGAAGTTTGTAGAAATAGATGGCATGCTATTTTTATCATTTGCACCATTTTACGCCACTACGTAACAATGTGAAAATATCTTTAACAATCATTACAAGCAACAATCATGACTTTAAAAAAGTTCTTTTCTGACACTTTTCAGTATACAAAATACCTCACGCGTCAAATGTCTCCATTTAACTTGCTGAAACTTACAGGATAGGACCATAATATTGTGACTTTGTGGGTTCGTGAAATGAAAAGTCCAATTACACCACTCAAAAGTGTTCTTTATTTCCACCGACTTACAGTTAAACACTTGCCAATTACACAGAATTACGTAATGCACACAATTACGATTCACCAGTTCGTCCGTTAGAATTAAACTTGCACTCGCAATTACGTAAACTCATCCGACGCACGTACACAGTCTTCTCGTCGGGTGCTTCGCTGCTCGCCAAGAACTAACTGACCGAATTCACTCGCTGCAGCCCTTTTTATAGGAATATCGCCGTCTGCTCGAAGTCTCAAGTTACCGTGAATCCACGCGATGGTTCCAGATGGCAGTGGAAGGGGGGAAAGAGGCGGCCAGCGACAAGTGACATTTCCGAAATCATCCCCTCAGTTAGTGACAGAGACTGATGGGAGGGCGTGGTTAGGCTGCCTCTGGTCCCTTCTCAGCTGTTGTTCGTCCGGCGTTCCGATAATTGGGTGACACTGCTCCCTCCTCAAAGCTGGTCGTCCCGAACAGCACCATCGTAGCGGGCTAGACGATCCAGGAGTACCACCAACATCTTCCCTCGCGGAACCTTCTGGATGCGGTAGACCACGTCGTTAATCCTCTTTACCACCCGGTACGGTCCTTGCCATGGCTGCTGGAGCTTCGGGTAGCATCCGTTGGTCCGGGTAGGACGGTATAACCAGACCAGGTCACCATGCTGGAACCCTTGACTGTTGGCTTGCCTGTCATACCTGGTCTCTATGTTTTCGCTCGGCTTCTGGATATTCTGGCGAGCCATCTCGTGCATGTCGTGGAGATGGTCCACCAAGTTCTCCACATACACGGTCGCTGGCTGTTTCGCATCCGGAATGCTTCCAAAAGCCAGGTCACAAGGGAGGCGTAACTCTCGGCCGAACATTAAGCTGGCTGGCGTCATCCCAGTTGTGTCGTGTGTAGACGAGCGGTAGGCCAGCAAGAACAGTGGTACCTTGACGTCCCAGTCTCGCTGATGGCTGGCCACGACCTTCCTTAGGTGTTCCTCTAAGGTCTTGAAGTTCCTTTCGACCACGCCATCCGATTGGGGATGTAGAGGCGTAGTGCCAGTCTTGTTCACCCCAAGCATTTGTAGTGCCTCCTTCATTAGGTTGGACTCAAAGTTGGTACCCTGGTCACTGTGTAGCTCTAAGGGCACCCCAAATCGACAGAACACTTGCTCCACGAGGCAGTCTGTGATTGTCTTTGCTCTTGGTTTGGGATGGCATACACCCCCGGCCACTTGGTGAAGTAGTCCACGACCACCATTAAGTACTTGTTGTCTCGGTCAGAAACTGGGAACGGTCCAGCAATGTCAACGGCGATCCGTTCGAATGGCGCTCCGACGATGTACTGCTGCATGCGACCCCGGCTCCTAGTCTGGGGGCCACGACTCGCCGCGCACACGTGACATAGGCGGCACCATCTCTGAGCACTTGCTCGGAGTATCAGCCACTAGTAGCGCTGCCGTAGTTTGTCAATCGTTCGGTTCGCTCCCAGGTGTCCTCCCGAAGTACCGGCATGCACTTCCTCCAAGACTTCCGGAACCTTACTCCGGTGAAGTACCAACTGTTCTCTCTGCGTCTTTCCATCGGGTGATTCCCATACCCGGAACAGCACACCATCTCTGGTCTTCGACGAGTCCCATTAGGCCCAGTACGACCTGTAGGTGGCGCTCCTCGGTGCGATGTCCTCCCAGGTTGGTCTCGTCCCTGCCTCCACTTCCCTCAAGAGTGGCCCCAAGTCTGTGTCCGCCAGCTGCTTCCTCCTCAGGCCTGCGCTATCCCAGCTGTCCGCAGGCACTGCCACAACTACTCCGACTACTGCGGCACGCTCCTTATCTTCCACTCTTGTGCACTGGCCGCACTATACTGGACAGGGTCTTCGGGACATGGCGTCTGCGTTATCGTGGCTCTTACCTCTACGATGTTCCGAGGTGAAGTCGTACTACTGCAGCCTCTGGACCCAACGTGCTGTCTTCCCTTCCAGGCTCTTAAAGCCCAATGCCACGTTAGGGCGGAATGTTAAGTCCTCAGGTGAAATGGCTGACCGTACAGGTACTTGTGGAAGTGCTCCAAGGTCTTCACTACCACCAGTAGCTCTCGGCGGGTGACGCAGTGGTTCTTCTCTGGCTTGGATAGCGTCTTGCTGTAGTATGCTATCACCCGCTCATGGCCGTCCTGGATCTGTGATAGGACACCTCCAGTGCAATGGTCGCCAGCATCGGTGTCCACAGTGAAGGCCCACCCGGTTGTGGGAAACCGAAAGTTGGAGACCTGCACAGGGTCTCCTTTAGGTCCTGGAAAGCGTTTTCGGCGTCCTTTGTCCAAACATAAGGCCGGTGTTTCTCTGTCAGGCGGTTGAGGGCTTTTGCGTTGTTGGAGAACCCCTTTATGAAGCGGCGGTAATAACTGCATAGCCCCAGAAACCTGCGCAATCCTTTTGGCGAGGCCAATCTCTCGCAGCCTGTGTCTTCCCCGGTTCTGTGGCCACTCCGGTTGCTGAGACTATGTGGCATAAGTAGTTAACTTCCTTGCGGAATAGCTGGCACTTCTTCGCGTTCAGCTTCAAGTTGGTCGCCTGCAGTCTCTGTAGAAACTTACTCAGATTCTTGGGGTGATCTTCAAAAGTCTTCCCGACGATGATTTCGTTCAGGTATAGCAGGCAGGCATCGTAAGTCAGCCCTCTCATCACCGCCTCCATGAGGCGTTGGAAGGTAGCTGGTGCGTTGCAGAGGCCAAAGGGCATAAGCGTAAACTACCAGAGCACTTGCCACGTCGAGAATGCGGTTTTTTCTCCTTGTCTCTCGGGACTAGAGCTACCTGCCGGTAGCCCGACTTCAGGTCCAGGTTCGAGAACCACTGTGCACCAGGAAGCGTGTCCAGGGTGTCGTCAATCCGGGGTAAGGGGAAACAGTCCTTCCGGGTGACAGCGTTCAACTTCCTGTAGTCTATGTAGAAGCGTAGCTCACCATTCTTCTTTGTCACAAGACTACAGGGGAACACCAAGGGCTGTCAGACTCTTCAATCACTCCCCTGGATCTCATGTCCTCCAGCCAGTCTCGTACCACCCCTTGTTTCGCCAGCGGAAGGTGCCTATGCGGCTGCCGAATAGGCCGGGCGTCCCCGGAGTCAATGCGGCGAAGCACTTTGTCCGTGCGGCCGTAGTCACTGTCGTCTTGGCTGAAGAAGCTCTGGTATCGCCTCAGCAGTTGTCGAACTTTCTCCAGCTGTTCTGTGGTCAGGTGATTGGCCGCCATTTGCAGTGGGCTTTCTAGCTGGGGCCCCATGTGTTGCGTCGGCACCAGCTCCTGTGTCTTGTCGATTACTCTTACGCTCATAACGGGCTCACACGTTCCGAACTCCGTCCCGGCCTGGACGTCATGATGGGTGTCGGTTGGATTTAGCAGTCTCACTGGCACCTCCTCTCGGCACGGCAGCAATGCCCTAGCTACACACAGTCCTTGTACAAGCGTTTTCTGGTACACCGTCATGTTCCTGGTTCTTTTGCCCTCCAGTCGCGCCGTCACCACCACCTCGCTCCTCGCGGGGACAAGCACGTCTTCGCTCAAGACGACTCTGCAAATTCCAAGGCGCTCTTCTGGTTGACGGAGTATAACCTCTTCCCCGTTGAGCCGCAGGAAATTCCTGCCGACGTCGACCATCGCCTCATGGCTCCCGAGGGCCTCCAAGCCAGTATCACATCCTAAGCCACTTTCACGACTAACACCCACAGACGTACGGTGCTCCTTCCCAAGGTCATGTTCAGCAGGGCCTCCTGCTCTACATGCAAGGTGTCGCCCGATGCCGTGACAAGCTGTTATGGTCGGCTCGGCTTCCTTGTCGCCAAAACCTTCGCCACGTCAAGTCTGATGATGGTCACGGCCGCCCCGGTGTCCAACAGCACGCGGCACGGCTTCCCTCTCACCCAACCGTCCGCAATGAGGCTGACATCCATTCGCCGGCTGACGGCGCGCAGTGTCACTCGAGGGGATGGTGGTGATGGCGCCGACGTGCCTCTCTCCACGACGGCCCTTACTCGTTTTCCGGCTGCTCTTCCTGGAATGGGCAGTTTCTCTGCAGGTGTCCGGGCTGTCCACACCCCCAACACAGGCCATTAGGTGTTCGCCGGCGTCCCTTGGCTGGTCTTCTGTCTCCGGTGTAGCGGACACTCCTCGTTCTCCACGTCGGGATAGCTGTTACCTTGGCCGCCTCCATCCTTAATCCTGCCGTTAGCGCCTCGTGGATTGATTTATAATCGCCGAGCATTAGGCGCTGACGAATCTCCGTGTTCCGTACCCCGTCGACGAAGTTGTAGGCAGCTTCCCGGGACACGAACTCTGGTGGGAGTTCGACTAAGGACTTGCTTGCCAATTGTTCAACTGCCAGGGCGAACTCCTGCAGCGTTTCCCCCGGCTGCTGTGACCTTGCCTTTAGCTGGCTGCGGTTCGCTGCGGCTAAGTGGTGGTTCCCCAAACGATTCTTCAGAGCGTCCCAGATGTCCTTGGGCGCCGCCGTAGTCTGCACCGCGTGTAGGACTTCGGCGGCCTGTCCCTGAATGCTGACTATTAACTGTGTTGCCTCCTCCTCCGGTGACCATCTGTTGTGCTTGGCCACTGTGTCGAACTGGCGGCGGAAGACCTCAAAGGTTGACGCGCCGTCATATTTCGGAGGTTTGACGCGCGCTGCTGTGTCGCGCCCCGATGCGTCGGCCTTCAAATCCTTCAACCTCCCCGACGACGTACTCCACAATGGCGTTCAGGGAGTGACGCTGCTCTCGGCCGTCCCTTCCAGGTCCTTAACTCGGCTCGCCAGGTCCTCGACGCGCTCGTCCACTTGGCCTATCCACTTCCCCAGCTCCGTCACGTCATCCCTCACGCCGGCCAACTATTCTTCAAATTTGGCGGCGAGAGCCTCGTTCGCCACAATCATTTCCGTGGTCAGTTCAGCCATATTTGCGGTCATTGTCGTGGCCAAGTTGTTGTTTGCCGTTTCCGTCTTCGCTGTTAATTCGGCCTTCATTTCTTCCGTCTTCGCTGTTAATTCGGCCTTCATTTCTTCCATCTTTCCGGTGATGTTGTCGCTGGCCGTCTTCATTTGTTTCAGTTTCGCGGGCAGGTTGTTATTTGCCGCTTCTGTTTTAGCAGCGAGGTTTTCATTTGCCGTCTTCATTTCCGAGGTCAGTTCGGCCTTCATTTCCATCATCTTCTCCAAAATCTTATCTAATGCCGCGTCCATGGTTGTAATGTTCGGTGATGTTGTTGTCCCGCTTCCTGACACCAGTGTGACTTTGTGGGTTCGTGAAATGAAAAGTCCAATTACACCACTCAAAAATGTTCTTTATTTCCACCGACTTACAGTTAAACACTTACCAATTACACAGAATTACGTAATGCACACAATTACGATTCACCAGTTCGTCCGTTAGAATTCCACTTGCACTCGAAATTGCGTAAACTCCTCCGACGCACGTACACAGTCTTCTCGTCCGCTGCTTCGCTGCTCGCCAAGAACTAACTGACTGACTTCATTAGCTGCATCCCTTTTTATAGGAATATCGCCGTCTTCTCCAAGTCTCTAGTTTCCGCGAATCCACGCGAAGGTTCCAGATGACAGTGGAAGGGGGGAAATAGGCGGCCAGGGACAAGTGATATTTCCCTAATCATCCCCTCATTTAGTGACAGAGACTGATGGGAGGGCGTGGTTCGGCTACCTCTGGTCCCTTCTCAGCTGTCGTTCGCCTGGCGTTCCGATAATTGGGTGACAATATGTAAATAAGAAACGTCATATTCCTCTTTTTGTTAATGCTCATGTTTTTAAAATTACATTGTGTTAAGTAATAAAACAAGTCAATATGTTTAAAATTTTGAGAGCTAACACGTGCAAAATATTTTAGAACAAATGCTATAAGTGTATTCCAAAAAATAAGAATGTGGGTCTTCTAAAATTGCTCTGTACTAGCCAAAAAAAATATTCAACTTAAAAGCTCAAATTTTTTGACGTGCGCA
Source organism: Mantis religiosa (assembly GCA_030765055.1). Classification (NCBI taxonomy): domain Eukaryota; kingdom Metazoa; phylum Arthropoda; class Insecta; order Mantodea; family Mantidae; genus Mantis; species Mantis religiosa. The sequence continues at coordinate 37,926 of JAUKNK010000990.1, forward strand.
ACATTTTTAATTTTACAGTATTTTCCCAAAAATTAGTTAATAATTAATAAAATATTTGGTGTAGCAGCATGAAAATTTGCGTGCACGTTTAAAATTATACTCTAATTATGCGACTAAATTTTCATAGTTATAGGTTTATTATTATAGAATTTGGAATTTGCAGTGTAGCCTTGCAGTAACATGTATTTTCTAATTTATGTCGCAGCGTTTCTCAAGGCCTTAGAAGTTTGCCTCCACGCCCGTCAGCCCTTATGTCATTAAGACGGGTAAAGAACTCATCCTTAATTCGCTGCAGGAATTACCAGAATATCTTTGACATGCATCATTCTCAATTTCAGTTAAATTAATAAACATAAATATAAGATTTTAATTAACTGATGAAAATTAACCATTTCTCCACAATAGCCGTATATGGACTATAAGATATTTGATGGATAGAATCAACATGAAAAAGTCAATACCATGGCCGGGATTTGGACCACGGATCTCCTGGTTTCCGTCCAGTCACTCTTAACCTTTGAGCTACCATGGCCAACCGGGAAAATATACGAGTCAACTGGAGAACTTGTTAAGAGCGACTGGACGGAAACAAGGAGATCCGTGGTTCAAATCCTGGCCATGGCATTGAGTTTTTCATGTTGACTCTATCCATCAAATATCTTAGCCTATATACGGCTAGTGTGGAGAAATGATTAATTTCCATCAATTAACTAAAATAATAAGAGTTAAATGAAGAAGCCTGTGACTTGAGTACTTAAAATAGTAGGTCGCCACAAACGGTTTATCTCGGATGCGAGAGCCCCTAGTGTTCTACCGGGCAAATATACAAGTCAACTGGAGAATTTAATGTCACGACGGCTCGTTGGCCATGGTCGCTCAAAGGTTAAGAGCGACTGGACGGAAACCAGGAGATCCGTGGTTCAAATTCCGGTTAAGGCATTGAATTTTTCATGTTGACTCTATGCATAAATTTAAAAGTTTATGCATCCACTCCTTAAGTTTACTGACTTCATATCTTCCAGCTCCAAATAAGTTTTGGATCGAGATTAATTACAATTCCAAACTAAAACGCAATCAAGGTTGGCTAAGAATAATACCAAATAGAAAATCCCATTAATAAGCTCAGGAACTTCATATTTAAAATTTAATGTATTATTCATTAAGTGGATTAAAATTTCTGGGTAAAAATTATAAAGCTCAGAAAGAAACCTGAAAAAGTATTTTGCAAGTTTGGATAAAAAAAAATGCCAAATCGAATGACGTTAGGTGTATAATAATAAAAAAAGTTTGGGAAACTCACCAAGGAAGCGCATTCGTAGGTCAACCTATCAGACACAACTTTATATATGATGCCAGAAGAAGTAGGACCTGACCCCAGACAGAGGCGGTGAAGTTAATCCTAAACCACGAACAGAAAATGGACGTGGAAAGTATAACCCAGTCGTGGTAGTAAACCTCCAAGATATGGCTGAAATGACACCCAAACGAACGCGGGAGAAACAAACACGTTTGCCTGTATAACATCATTTACAAATTATACAGGTGTTCTTGAAATTCATGCTAACCGTTTGCATTCTTTAAAACATGTTTAGGTGGAACTATATTGGGTGTTGAAGGGGACAGCTTGCACCTTGACAGGTAACTGGATCTTTTGTGCCTACACACTGTAGAGAAACAGATGAGATGAAGCAACCGGAAGGGATTATGGTCTGTAGGTATGGACAACGTAAGAGACAGAGACGTGCAAAGTTCCCTGACGGTCAGTGATGTCCTAATACATAATCGCTTCTAAATTGTTCACTCCCCGAAAAACAAAATTATCGGATATAAGTTGTGTGCTTTAACGAAATCCCTATTTTTGTGCAACAAATTGGTCTAAAAATCTCCTAAAGTGTTTAATTTATGCAAAAGTTATCCAGAATATAGAGAAATTCTGAGAAACTTCCCAGAAAATTCAAGATGTATCTTTTAGTTTTCATGAAAATATTTTAAATGCAAGGGGCGTCCATAAAGTAAGTTCTGTTTCAATTTATCTCCGCTGCAGCACTGCCATAGCAGTTCAGCACATGAGCGGTAGACGCTCTGTATCAAGGCGAAGAAACGTGCGCCATTGTGAATTCGCTGTCAGCCACATACGCTTTGTTGTACATGTTTACAATGTCGGTGGTGATTGAAAATCCCACCACTTGTGAAATCAGGTCAGTGATTCGCTTTCTGAATGCTAGGATTGCGCTGCGCAATACAGAATAAGCGCCGAGGAATGCTGTCAAAATTTGTTGTGCTTCTTCACGAAAACGCACGACCACACTGCAAATGCGACGAAAAACTTCATACAGGGATTTGGCTGGGACGTGTTTGACCACATCCCCCCTACAGCCATGACCCCGCTCCTAGCGACTTCTACTGTTTTTGCATCTCAAATCTTTCCTTGGCGGTCAATACTTCAACAATGACGAAGAGCTGAAAGTAAATGTTTCCAACTGGTTAAAGGCAGAGGCGGCAAACCTCTAAGAAGAAGGTATACAAAAACTGGTGACTCGCTATGACAAATGCCTGCAACATTTCGGTAGTTATTTTGAAACGTAATTTAAGGGTTGTAGAATTTTTTGAAATATATAATTTTTCTGTATCTGTACAAAATTTAATTTTATTACCAGCCATAGCTTACTTTCTGGACGTACTTCGTATATTAGTTTGAATAAGTTTGCAGGCTTTATTTTGGAGAAATATGCAATTTTTTTTAAAAAAATCCATGTAAGGCATACTTGAGTTGGGGAGCGGTTTCCTTGAAGATCTGATTGCATACTTGAAAGATGCCGAACTAAAATACCAAGTTTAATGTTAAACATACATTTATTGTTAGAGTTATATTTTTCACAGCCACACGGACACACACGGATACACGGACAAACACCCACACACACAAACGTGCGTGCGGATCTCTTCCTCAAAAAAAAACCTTTTTTCCAATTCAGGGAACCACAAACTTGTGTGTTCTCTGGAATCCGGGTATCGAATCTTTTGGTGGAGTAAAATACTTTTTCTAAATACTGTTAGTACGTAGTGGAGAACGTAAAAACAGCTATGGGTTATTACGGTCAAGCCAAATAAAAATTACTCAATAAATTGCCAATCTAAAGAGTGTTTTATTCTCAAAAGTAAAAACCTCTAACATCAACGAAAACATTCAAAGGCTTTTCCGGTTGTTTACGCTCTTTTTGTCTATTATCATGAACTATACACGCCAGGTGAAGCCTGTGAACTGCCTGGTGAGGCTCGCTGCCATCTTTTTCACTGAATGTGCTCCATTGTATTCTGCAACTGTCCTAAAGCATGGAGGGATATCCGCTTACCTCAAACATGGGGCAGTTAGACCTCCAGGTATTTTTGACAAGTTAGATATAATGAATGAAACTTCAGAGTGAAGTCATTTCGACCGCCTACTTGCTGTAACAAAGGCTCGGCTGTCAGTAGTTGCTTTGTTAAGCATAAAGGCGGTGTTTGCGTTTATATACAGGCTGTCTCTAAAGTCACTATCCATTTCAATGAAAACGCAATATTTGGTTTCTGTTCAGATACTGTTATCTTAGTGCAAGATGTTTAGCACAGAAGAACATGTTGCCAATGTTTCTGCACGGTTACGCGGATTCTCATATGAAAACGCTAAAACGGAATTTATCCTTAAATTCTATAAACCAGCCCCATCATGGGCACACATTCGTCTGCTGGTGCACAAAATTAAGCGTACGGGCAGTGTGTGTGATGACACACGTCCTGGACGACCACAAGTCTTGGGAGAAACAGGCAGCAGGTTCAAATTGCCAGTGATATGAGTCCGAAGTAATAGATTCGGCGCCTCAGTAGGGAATTCAGCGTCCCTCGCAACTCAGTGTGGAAAAATCCACGTTTCACTCTATGAAAATGTCCGTATCACATTCAAGTTCTGCACCATCTTGAGGACGAGGACTTCGCCTGTCGTCGGGCAATGTGTAAGGACCTCCTGGAATGTGTAGAGAATGAAAATTTAATGGACAGCATTTTATTCTCCAATGAACCCACCTTCCATGTTTGCGGGAAAGTGCATAGACACAACAGCCAAATATGGGAATATGAAGAACCAAATCAGTTATCCCAGTGGGAAAGTGATACACCGAAAGTCGATGTTTGGTTGGTATGACAAACGCAAAACTTTCTGGCCCACTTTTCTTTGCCGAAATGTCAATAACAGGTAACATCTGCTTCAACATGTTAGAACTGTTCCCTGAAACGCAGCTTCAAGAGAATAGCGTACTGCATACAGTTATTTTTCAGCAATATGATGAGCCTCCACATTTTGCACACATATTCCGCGATTACCTGAACAAAAACTTTCCATGGAGATGGATAGGCAGAGGTTCACCTCGGCTAAGGGCTTCCACTTCAACGGACTTTACTCCTTTAGACTTTTGTGCATGGGGGAACATCAAATCTAAGGAGTACACTAGCAAAGTGAACGGTCTGCCTGAGCTACAGAACCGTATCAAGGAAGAAGCTGGTGGAATTACGGTTACATTGATACCGAAATTAAAGGATTGAAATGAATAAAGATTCGTCATGAATTTTAGAGGAATGTTGGTTCTTTGTTAAATCGCGTGCAGCTGCAGTTGAGTCGAATAGCAGTTGGGGTGAATAGTTGTTTTAACAAAAGAAGCGTAAGAAACAGTGTCCTTAGCAGAGTTTTAAAGGGTAGCACTTGACTTTGTTTGAATAGGGTATTCTCCGGACACTTCATAATGGCATAACAAAATAGTCACAAAGGGGATCTTTGGTTGAATATAGGGCTTCTAGTAAGTGAAAGTTACACACACCTACTCATGCTATTGCGAATGTTGTATACGTACATACAAGGTCAATGTGAGAGTTTAGTAGGCATTAGGGTATCATAAACCTATTTAAATCTGGTTGCTCTGTGATGACTTTGTTATTGATAACCTCAGTAAAAGCAGTTCTTGTATATCCTTCCCACTGCAATACTTCATGGTACAACAGTTTACTAATTAACCATTTACATTGGCATAAATGAGTGTACTTAGGAAACTCTAAAGCAAGCAGTTGCTTTTTTTTCATTGTTGGGAACTCTGCTTATACACACGCCTATCAGATGGCACTATATCGGTTTTTACATCATGAAGTCACAATGGGCTCTTATGGACCATGCTTTTCTTATGAAAGAATCAAGTGCTCCGTTGCCAAATATGTATTCAGAAGTGACTAAGATCAAATAGGAGCACGTATTTCATTATGAAGTGTGTTGCAGAATACGATGTTATTCAGCAAAATATATTATATAGTTAAACGCTTTTTAAAATAATACAACTTATAATTTAGTTTTATACAAATTTTTAACACCCTGGTCGCTCTGAACGCTAATATATTGTCTTAAAACTACAATATTACAATGAAAAGATTAGGACTATTTGCTTGTTTTCTTAGACCACGTTGGTTTTAAGATTCTATAGTCTAAGTACATTTCCTTAAAAGATAAACTTTAAACAAAGGGAACTTGTTTTTGATTTTGCAATGGAAAATGTGGACGCTGTCTAATTTAAATTCTATAAGTCCATATAAAAGCTCTCAAAAACAAAGTTGTCAAGGAAATAATGAAATAATGTTTACCTAAGCAAAGAGCATCTCCAAAACTAAGGTATCCATGAACCTTCAGTTTAAAGCAAAAGTTTTGAGCTTGCAACGTACACAGCGTAACAAAGCTGGTGTTTGTGTCTTGGAGATGGTAAAATCCAGATGTATTAGAACAGTTTAAGGGACGATTAGGGGTCGTTATTCCTTGGTAAACTACTGCTTATACGATGAAGGGACAGAAGACGATATGTGCATAACAAATCAGCTGCAGAATGATATCGAACCCATAATCATTAGTTTAACAAACAGTTAATCCAGCAATGATTTCACTTTTTGTGAGGACAATGTAGAGGCCAACCAGGAGTTCCCATTGTATGGTGAAACCATGCCCGATTAAGGTAACATTAAATGTTAAAGGTATTATACTTAGGTTAATTATGAATTGCTGACAGTTATTGGTACTCTTACAATATTATTATAACGGTATTAGTCATAGTATTGGTAATTGTATTGTGTATAGTGTTAATGCCAGTTTTTACCACATACGTAAATGTGTAGTGTTTAACGCCCGCTTTTACTACATACGGCACCGCAGGCGATGACACCGATGATACATGAGATGAAGATGGATCACCGGTAGAATGAGATGGCGGGGGAAACCGGAGATCCCGAAGAAAACCCACCCCAGCGCCGTGTTGTTCACCAAAAATCTCACTTTGCGGTCCCATGGGATCGAAACCGGGCCGCCTTGTACCACATACGGCACCGCAGTCGGAGACAGTGATGAAACATATGACAAAGATGGAGAACCGCTGGAAAGAGATGTCGGGGGAAACAGAGAGCCCGGAGAAAACCCACCCCACGGCAAATCTTACTTTGCTGTCGCCCGCCCTGATGAGAGTGGAGCTGTCTAACCAGTTAGTCACGTCGAGGCTTAATAGTAATCGCAATAGTACTAACAATAGTACAAGTAGTATTATTAACAATACTTGTAATATTAAGTACAGGGATGTTCTGGAAATTAGGGATATTTGGCACCCATTAGCATCCAATCGATAATAGCAGCCATCTGCAGCACCGGCCTGTAATTGACTCTCCAGGATACCCTTAAGATGGCAGTGTTAGAAAGCGTTTGGTCTGAACTCTAATAGATGGAAGCAAGACATAAATTTGATATCTTGGTGCATACCTGTTTATTTTGTAATGAATATTGCTACATTTAAAAAAAAAGTGAGGAGTTGAAGAAAAAAATGTATTAGCTAGCGATAGTTACTGAATGATTGTTCTCCTTGTTAATCTGTACATGAACGCAATAAAATATATATTCCGCCATCTGTATTTGTATTAATTGAACTATTTTGTACTACTTCAACAGCAGATAACAACACAAGTTTAATTACGTGGTTTCTGATGATAATAAAAGGCGCGGCTATACAGTGTTAGCTAAAACCTTTAAATACACTTTTACATTATATTTATTGTTATAATTTTTAGTTACCAAGGCAGTAGTAATGGAAAATAAAAACAATGGTAGTAGTAATAGTACTAGTAAGGATCTAATCAGTCGAGGCACAAATGTATTTAACTGGAAATTAACTGTAAAATATGCATTAAATATTGAACTAGTTAAACAGTACAATAATGAATACAATATCGGAATAATAATGCTGATGATCATCATGATGACAACAGTATCAGTAACAGTAATGGTAACGGTAGCGGTAGCGGTAGCAGTAACAATAGCAGTAACGATGATAATGATGATCACAAAATCAGCTAAGCTAGAGAGCGTTCATTACACCCAAATTAATAGAAAATACTGTTATTCAATTAGAAGTTTGTTTACCATAAGCGATATCAGAGTGTACTGCAACCCTCTCTTTTGTTTCATATGGAAATGATACAAAATAATAATTTATTTACCCTCCGCACTTTCTAAGATGTTGTTCTACAATGAGACAGAAAATGTTTGTTGAAGATTGTCATCTAATATTTTAAAGTACGTACGGCTCACGCTGTTCCTATCAACAGATAAGTAATATTGACACAAAAAGGATATGAAACAAAGACGATCCTTCTTATGCTCTCTCAGACACTTTCCAAGTTCTGTTAATGCTACATACCGTATAAACAAGCTTTGGTGGTCTACTATCTAATTACGTAAGTAAAACTATTATTGTATTCCAACCTCCAGGTGTATACTGATATATGTCAATGAATTGCCATTGAAAGTAAGTGAAAACAATGGCGAATCAGTGCTCAAAGGAACTGGTTATTCTGATGTCCCAACGCATATACCGTTAAACTAGTTCAGAGAAGACATGATTTGAAAAATCTGACATGTGAGCAGTGTAACTAGAAAACCAAAATTCAGTTAAATACCAAACTTGATAATTAAGACCATTATCGTTCCACAATGCGATACGAAGACTTGGAAGAAAATCAAACCACTCCTTATAACACTTTACTTGGAATAGTTTAGGAAAATGTTTGGTTTATCGAAAACTTCTCTGTTAGTGTTACTGAAGATATATTTTCAACATATTTCATGACACAGCAAAAGTGTGTTCTCAGTTTTTAGTAATGTCACATTAGTCCAACTTATTCTGGGTTGAATTTGTACTTTTAACTGGCAAAATGTTACATACGGACAAAACCTTAATAAACAAGGGGAATATATCTCTTTAAAACGCGCAATTTATATCAAATAAATCTTCTGATTTGTGGTAAAAACAACATTCTAGCTATTCCCAAGTTTAATTTTATATTGAGGAAGTTATTCTTACAGAGTAAATCCTTTTAAATACATTATTGCGGCTTTGGATGTTTCTAATTCATTACAGTCAACTGAAAAATTCATTGCCACGGCCGATTTTTGAACAACGGATATCCTGGTTTCCGTCCAGTCGTTCTAAGCCCTTGAGCTATCTTGGCCAACATGCCGACGCGACACTAAGCCCTCAAAATGACTCATTATATTTTCCAGGTAAACCACTTAGAGCTCTCATAGTCGAGATACACTTTTGTGGAGACTTACTATTGTAAGTACACAAGTACCAGGAATTTTATCATTTAACTCTTTATGTTAAATTTTATATTGGGGAAGTAATACATTACTCAAGTATATGGATGTTTTTAACTAGAGTAATCTGAAAAATTCAACGCCATGACCTGGATTGGACGCATATTTTAATTTATGGACGCAGTGTTTCTCAGTATCCAAATTTTTTTTTTTGGCAGAGGCTTGAGGGTGTTTTATGTGTCGTAGATCTACGGACAAGAGACTGTCAGCTTTACTTTCCCACCGAAGGGTGGCATGCTAAGGATGTTTACCCCCCCCCCTCCAAGAAGTCTTCGGCCTTTAGGAGGCAAAAGGCCTCTGTGTTCCGAAACCATCGTATAAAAACGAGGCTTTTCTGAGAAAATTATATTTTTAAAATAGTTTAATAATATGATAAATATGGAACTACTGTTTCATATTAGCACAAGGCACCACTTACTGGCATTTATTTTCAATTTTACAGGAATGTTATACTTTAAAAACATTTTCTCCCTTTCCTGATTTTCTGATAGTTTCCTAGGATAAGCATGATGCTTGAAACACGACATGAGTTGGCCAACATTTCGAACAATCAGGCTATATGCATATTATATGTACAAAGGAATGTGCTGTGAAAGTACCTCTGTAAACGTACATGTTATAATATTAATACGAGAGACAGGTAGTCGTGAAAGAATGAGCTGAGAATGCAGTGTCTTTGCAACACCTTAGCTTAACATTATAAACATATATGACACACGAGACAATTTTAGATATACCATTTTTTTATTTATCATTAACTGACTATAAAATATTAATTAAATAAATCAATATGTCAACAAATATGTAAATAAATAAGTAAACAATAAACAATTTAATCAATAAATGTATAATTATACAAATTAATAAATAATAGCATAATCAATGAACAGCAACTAAGATGTCGAGTCTCAAATACCAGAGTTTACTGTTATGATTTGGATTCATGTACAAATGAGGAAGTGTTGCCTTTTAGAAAATATGAAGTAATATGTGTAATTCTTCCAGATATGTTCTCATGATTAATGTTTCATGTCCTTCACTACTGCTTAAAATTATCAGGACAGTTTTTGTAAATATGAATGTTAAAAGGGTATAGGCCGGAAAAAGAAGAAGCAGAATGGAAATAATATCAAAAAGTATTTTGGTTTGTAGCACTGCGATTTCTATGAGCTAAACACTTCATCTTATTGACGGCGTTGCATTATGAGAATAAACAATTGAAGGTCGCGAAAAGAAAAAGTAAAGAAAAGGCAGAGTTTTGAGCCATTTTGTGGTCGTACAAAGACGTCTTATTGTGTTTCGTTTATTTGCATTTCGGGAGATAACAAATTAATAGAAAGAAGCAAAATGTTGCATAGGGTGAACAATGAACAACAACAAAATGTGGAATATCAATTGAATATAAAAATTTACGGCGATGATATTGTTTTGTGTACGAATAGGGAAGTAGCACCCTCTGCAGTTAGTTTTCAGTACTACTCCCTGCCCTTCGAGATTGATTATCCTAATAAAAGCATCATGACTATAAATAAAAAACAACAAATAAATAATAAATAAATACATGATGTTGCATAACCTAAAAATAAAGCAAAAAAATAATTTCGAATATCAAGTAAATATAAAAATTCGCCGGTATGATCTTGTTTCGTTTATGAATAGCGAAATAGCGCCCTCTAGAATTAGTTTGGAGTACCATTTCATATTCTTCAGATTTCCTCTTCTGATTACTGCTTTGTATGTTTCATTCCTGCCTAGAAGTTATCATGATACTCTTAATTTAAGCTTAAATATATATTTCAAAAATTCGAATAAGGAGAAAAAGAAGACAAAGAAGAAGTAAAGTGAAAGAAGGACCGAAAATAGGTTTACTTGGGAACATTGCAAATACTACGAACTAAACGCTTCGTGTCATTGCCAACATTGCATTGTGAGTAGAACAATTAAATATCGCGAAGGCAAAGATTAAAATAAGCAAGCCAGCCCCTCCATGGCAATGGCCATTCGCAGCAGAATCTGTTGTATCGAAGAATCTCACCCCCATTTCACAGAGTTGCTGGCCGCGGTCTGTAGCTATTGCTGCAACAAACCCAGCTTCTCTGAGGCCTGCGTGGTGGGAGGAGAAACTTTATTTGAAGAGGATGGTGTAGTGGGAGTAGGTGATCTAGAGGAGCGCCTGTGCGCTGGCCTACCATTTGCACGGTCGTCCTTCAGGTGCCAAGCTGGCCTGTGAGTACCATGCCCACTCGACGCCTAGGAATCTGACTCTTGCTCTCTGTCAGGACGACGTCCCTGCGCTCCACGAGACTGGGTGTTGGAAGGGGGTGTTTGTGTAGCCTTGGGTTGGCGTCTTTGTTTTGCCCATGATACCGTCGGCAAATATGCAGGCTTGCGCGCAAATTCCGCAGGGAATATCTCTTTATTCTTGGGTGCCGCCGTTGTCTGTACCGCGTTCAGGACATCCGCGGTCTGTCCCTGGAGGCAGGCTATTAACTGTGTGGCCTCCTCCTCTGGTGACCATTTGTTGTGCTTGGCCACTGCGTCGAATTGCCGGCGGAAGACTTCAAAAGTGTTCGCGCCGTCGTATTTAGGAGGTTTGACGCGCGCAGGTGTTATGTCGCGTCCCGGCGCGTCGACCTTTAAATCCTTCAACCTCCTGCCGACGACGTCCTCTACCATGGCGTTCAGACACTTGACGCTGCTGCCGTCCATTACTTCCAGGTCGATAACGCGGCTCGCCAGGTCTTCGACGCGCTCACCGAGCTCAGTGACGTCCTCCTTTACGTCGGCCAACTGCTCTTTAAATTTTGCGACGAGGACCTCTTTTGCCGCTTTAATTTCCGTGGTTGATTCGGTTTTTATTTCCTTCAGTTCCGCTGCCAAGTTGTTATTTGTAGTCTCCAGCTTCGCGGCCAGGCTGTTATTTGCCGCATCTGTTTTTGCAGCGAGCTTTTCATTTGCCATCTTCATTTCCTTCAACTCGGCGGTAAGGTTGTCGTTGGCCGCTTACATTTCTTTCAACTGGGCCGTAAGGTTGTCGTTGACCGCCTTCATTTCCTCCATTTGTGTAAAATCTTTTCCAGTGCCGATTCCATGGCCGTTAACCCACTTCCTGACGCCAGTTGTGACTTTTTGGGTTCGTGAAGTTAAAAGTCCAATTGTACAACTCAAAAATGTTCTTTATTTCCACCGATTTACAGTCGGAACGCCTGCCGATTACACAAAATTACGTAATGCACACAATTACAATTCACCAGTTCGTCTGTCACAAGTCCACTGCACGCTCATAGTTACATACAACTCCTACGATGCACGTTCCCAGTCTTCCGGTCCGTTACCTCACTCGTCGCTCCTCACGGCTGCTCGCCAAGAACTGAGCTGACTCGCCAAACAAAAGCCTTATATAGGAAAGATCGCCGTTTCTGGAAACTTTGCGGCACGTGCAATTATCCCGAGGTTTCGAGACCTCTGGTGTGAGGGGAAAGAGACGGTACAGGGATCCCGCCGTTTTCCTAGTCATCCCTTCAGTTAGTGACAGGAGACAAATGGGTAGGCGTGGCTCAATGCTTGCCCTCTGGCCCTACTGCCGGCCGTTTCTATAGGGAGTTCCGACGTTCGGGTGACAGTATGAATGGGAGTGCGAATGTATGCGTGACCTAATTATTGAACCCAACGAATACGAGTTAAACACTTCAAAATATTACAAAGGAGAACGGCAACCGCCTTGACCATTGGAATTAACGGCGGGTTATAAACGGAATACAAAAAGGAGTATTCAGGGTCCCTTAAAACCATAATTCGTTATGGGGGATTTGTAGGAGAACATTAATCATATTCATATTTATGAGAAATAAGGTTCTAGTGCTCATCTAATGCCAAAAATAGTATTTAGAAGATTCTATTTTGCTGCGTTGTTGCCTGCGGACAATATGACTCATAACCAAGGTTTCGAATAAATACTAAATAGCGGTCATATGGGTTCACTGTCGTTGAGGAAGTCTACTAGCGAAACACCAAGAACTATATCATGTTAATGAAACAGTTAAAGTTAGTAATTGCTTTTTCCTGAAATATCCCTTAAAGATTTAATCAAAATTCAGTACTTTAATATATGCACGACCAACGAAAAATGTAACTACAGTTTCCTGGATATTGACTGTGCATTCCGCTTCATTCTGAATGTTTGTTCTAAATTTATAACCGGCAAATCATGATACATCTACAAGTGGATTAGTAGTTCATTTATTTATTATCCAATTTCTTTTTTGATTGCTATTTTACCAAAGGTATATTAGGAATATGATTTACAAATTTATGAACATAGTACAATTTTTAAAAAAAAAAATATAGCAAACTTCCATGTCAAGCTGACAAATAGTAAACATCAATGTGAATCATTTATCTTCGGAAATATTTTAAGAAAGTAATGAAGTATTGATAAGTTTTGCAAATCTTCAGAATATGTGTAAGTGGTTTTGAGAATTTGTAACCATAGCCCGCTCACATCCCTAAAGCCTCTGCACTCAGTCGGATTCCTAAGCATTTAAGCGACCTAGCGGTGTTTGCCTTTTCTGCTGCTTGGAGCTCTCAAAGCTGACCCCTAAGTGGCGTTGCCGATATTTAATTTTGTGGTGACAGTTGAACAAGTTGTACGATCTCAATTAGTATTGAAAGTGAATTTTACATGAAGTGCTCTTGACACCAATCTAAAGTAAGCGAACAAGAAAACTGGGCATAAATAAGAGACAATAAGAAAACTGGGTATAAATAAGATATAATATAAGTAATAATAAGTATGAGTACAACATGTTATTGTCTATTATTATTATTATTACGTTTACTGTTGTGCCGTAAATGGTGACAGTTCATTATCTTAAATGGTGGATTTTTCAAATTCCAGCCTTAGAGTACAAAAATTTACAATAGACAGCACTATATTTCAAAGCTATCCATTTTTCCAAAGTCCAGGTCTCCGAACTATGCATACCAGTGCTCCAAATGTAAGAATTGCGAATTATATTATATTATTTGTATTATTATTTTTATCATCATTATCATTATCATCTTCATTATTATAATAGCAGTATTAGCAATAACTACAACAGACAGCATAGCAGCAATTATGAGCTCAATACTTTATACTTCAGATGCTGTATTGATGAGTACCTTTCTGTAAAAGTAATACAGGAAAATAAAATGGGACCAGTTTCCATGAATTTCCAGTAGAAGAAGAACTACATAAACAATGGCTTAAAGCTATATCGCGCTCTAATTTCGTGGTAAATGATAAATCTAATTCCACAGTTGTGTGCAGTTTGCATTTTACTGAGGACAACTATAAGCTAGTCTGTAAAATTAAACTTCTGAAAACAGGAAGTATTCCAAACATTTTTTCGAACTGCAAAGATTATAAATTAGTGAAACAAGCAACACCAGGGCGACAAATTTAAAACATACGCTTACACAAAGAAAGCAGAAAACGGAGACGCAGTTCCACCAGAGATAGTGTTAAAAGTGCTCCTGATATTAACGCGCTGGATCATGTCACAAATGCACGTGCTCATAACTGCGCTGCAATTCCGATTGAGGAAGACATAATTTCCAAATTAAAGAGATTGGAAAGGGAGAATAACACCTTGATGTAAATTATGGGTAAAAATAAAAGACACAGAGAATTTCTAAACAAGCAGCAAGCAAATGAAGAAAGATTACTTTATTATGAAAACAAAATTTTCACAAATAAATTCAATTATTGATAAACGACACCATTGTACACTGCAACAGAGCTTCCAGACACAATAATCGCAATACTGGGTGGATTGAACAACACTAAAGGTAATGTGAATTTACAGCTTATAATACCTACTAACGTATATTGTTAAACTGCTTTTAACTGTTTACTTAATTAGTTTTCTCTTTTATTCCTAGACAGCGTCATTTCAGGCAACAGCCCACTTATCTCTGGCATATATTGGAGGTTTTATACTTAAAATAGCGGCCATATTCTCAGGTGATACCTGTCTTACTAAAGTGTCTACCGGCAAGAGTACAGCATGCCTTGTAAATCTAATAGTTAAAAGGGACAAAAACTCCCCGTTCTATTACCTATCTGCGGAGTTTGTTTCTCTTTTGGCAGTTATAGAGAAATTTATAACAACTGCTGTACCTAAGCAACCTAACTATGTGTGAGAAAAAGCCTAGAGTAAGACATAATGCCAGCAAAGCAACATTGTTCTTACCTCCTGTGTGCAGAGAACTGAAAGCATTCAGAACTACTAAGTGAACTGATATGCAAACATTATATTCCTGTGATAATAGGGTGCATTGCTTCGGCGAAAACGGAAGTGTTTGAAAAACGTAAAATCCTAAAGTGTAAACCACTGCTTCGGAAAGTTCTGGGTCTGTAATGTTAACACATTGCAGCTGTAATAGGGTTGCAGAGGAGTCAGCGGCTAGCGCCATACGGTGGGTAGTGGAGAAATGTGTAACTTTTAGTCATAAAACTCTAGCTGGCGAGTGCCGAGGCTTAAAGGAATGTGAGCGGGCTATGGTGTAACCTATGGATTGAAGCAATAATTCAAGTTCGTATCTTTCATAACAAAAAACTGGCAATCAAATATAATGTCAGGGACATCTTGCAGATGGTTGCTACAGATACAACGAGATGTGGATTCGATTTTGAATCGAAATAAGTAAGCTGAAAATTTGCCATGTCCAGTTAAGAATTGAGTGAGAACATAGATAGGATTAACGCATTTACATTTATGTCTGTCAGAAACTGCTGAGAAATATAAATCCTTAGTCAAAACACAACAAACACTTTTTAACCAGCATTCCTTCCAGTCATTGATGATAATCTCCTTTAATGTTTGCCTCACATAAGAAATATGGCAAGGAGTGTAAGTCTCTGGAAGATCTGATGTCGCAACTCTCCTTGCAGGCTTATCTGCACTTTCATTTCCGGCTTTCCAAACGTACCCTCTGACCCATGGAATGCAGAGATGAGAACCACAGAATAATTGACTTCTTACTTCAGCTGCAATAGGACTGCTGTTTTTGGTATCTTTCAAAGCTGCAATTGCTGCCTGTGAGTCACTGTAAAGGCGAGCGGTACATTATAAGTTGTTTCACCATTTCACTGCTTCCCGAATTGCTAATAATTCAGCATGAAAAACTGAACACTCCTTGGCAAGTCTGGACATGGAAGAATGACATTCTATAGAGCGAGAGAATACTAAAAACGAACATCCTACTTTAGCATTTATACTAAGCCCTTCATTTATCCGAGAGCCATCTGTGTATATGGAGTACTGGTGGTATTCTGCTGCACGATTTTCAAGAAGACTAGGGACACAGGTGGCTGGATGACAGCTTGTTTACCTGGTGTTCATGTTGCAGATGTGAAATATGTTGTGGATTAGTAGTTGTGGTATTACTAATGGTAATAACACTTGCCATAATTCCTGCAGTAAAATTAGACGGTGTTCATCTTTATTCGCTATTTCCCACACTCCGACTGATGAAGTATGACGTCACATTTGACTGGTGAGTCTATCTCGAACCATAGTGCTTATCTGCGGAGAAGAAGCGGTATTGTTTGCGGAACAGTAAGCAAATTACAGCGCCCTTCCTGTGGCTGCGCTCATAAGTATTACAACCAGCCACCTATCTTACGGTATTTGTCATTAACATTCTAGTAGCCTCGGTAGCGCGGTGGAATCATGTCTGCCTCACGTTCGATGGGTGCCGAGTTTGAATCTCGGTCTTGGTGAGTTACCTGGATAAGATTTTTCCAGGGTTTTCCCTTATCCTGAAAGACGAATTTCGGATAACTCTATGCTCTATGGATCCTGGGCTCCTATGAGCATCATTTCACCCATTCCATTAAGCGTCCTATATGACTTAACGTTGGAGGACGTAAATTACAAAAAAAGAAGAAAAAAACAATCTAGTACATATTATGACGTCATTCTTGCTCAATCGGAAGGCGAGAAATATCGGTTAGAAATGAACACTGTGTAGTTTTTCAGGATACAGAGCCTTGTTTTCAAGTTTGATGCATACACGATGGTAGTTATGTGATGGCAATTAGTTAATCATACCCGTTTAATTCGTTAATTTTCTCATTCATTTATTCATTGTTCTAGTTTTTAAGCTTTCGTTATGACGTATCCTATTGAAAGGGCAAGAACATCTGTTTCTTTACTAAAATGTTTTTAAAATAACGCTCTTATTAATCTGGCATTACTTTATTAAATTATATTAAAATATATATCGTCACAGTGAAACAGTAAATTGCAAAATATTTTTGTATTTATCCGTCATTTATAAGTATTGCTCACATTCATTAAAACAAACTTTTAACAGTTGTGGTATCTACGCTTCAGGCGAAGTTACGCACCGTTTTATTATGCGGACAGAAACCACCTTTCAAATAGTATATTTACCTGCCGGTAGAAGAAGCCTTAGCGGCGCTGTCTGCACATCAAGTAAGATCTCAAGCCGCTAGGGGAATCACACATAAACCCGCTCCATCAGCGATAATACTGATACCGTCAAATTTTTCGTGGGAACATGACAAATAAATATGAACACCGTGTATTTGAAGTAATAGTAGTAGTGACAGCAGAGGAAATAGTACTGAAAGCAGTTATGGTAATTGAAGTAGGAGCATGGGTAGCAGTCTTAGTAATGTTAGGTGCAATGTTGTAGAAGGAGTAGTTTTCTGGACATAAAAACTTACATGCACGACATTACAGAAAAGTTTGATCTGCACCATGTAAAATTTCAGACATCATACTTGCGATTTGTAAATGCTGGTATCCTGTATAAAAATAACTGGTGCTTATTTAATAGTGTGTGTGTAGCTTTTTCCCCTCTCTCATCTGCTAGTATCGATATCTTTGGGAGTTTGGTAATTGTTTATACTTCTCTATTTTTCACTGTGGTA
The DNA here is from genome assembly GCA_030765055.1 of Mantis religiosa. Taxonomy (NCBI): domain Eukaryota; kingdom Metazoa; phylum Arthropoda; class Insecta; order Mantodea; family Mantidae; genus Mantis; species Mantis religiosa. Next base: position 55,574 of record JAUKNK010000990.1, read on the forward strand.
TGTCATAGATTTTTACAATTTTTGCAAATAAAAATTTCCTTGAGCCTCATTCGCCTGTACATCTTATGTTGTGAAGTGGAAGATTATGTGTTCCACAGTCTCTACCTATTTCCAGCAATCACATCTAGCATCACCTGTTAATCCCAACCTATTTGCGAAGCAACTGTATGTTACAAGTTGGGAAAATTTTCTCTAAGTTACGCCCTGCAACGTTAAGTTACATCGGACGATGAAAGAAATGGGTGAAATAACACACAAATAAGAGACGGATCTATATATATATATATATATATATATATATATATATATATATATATATATATATATACACGTCAGAACTAGACAACATGCGTCCTTCTGTATAAGGGAAAACCCCATAGGAAACACAATCCATGTAACCTATCCTTGTCAAGATTCGAACTCGGGACTTCTTGAAACTGAGGCAGACATCCTATCACATACGTCAGGCAGGCGTTCTTCGTCCGATAACAGAAAGCCTGTCCTAACAACCTTAACTCAAAATTCCGATCCACGATTAAACAGGTTTGTAGTTGGCTACGCAGCAGAAGCTTTGTTACCTGCCAGAACCAGAGATAGACGGATGAGCTTTCCTAAACTTTAAGTAATTTTATACATTATTATACAGATTGTAGCTGTGTTGCTTCATTAATAATAATTATAACAACAATAACTATAATAATAACTATATCAGTAAATATAATAACTATAATAACTATACTAATAACTATGATAATAACTATGTTAATAACTATAATAATAACTATAGTCATAACAAAAGCAACAAAAATAGTGACGATAACAATGACGATTATGATGATGATAATAATAATAATTTTCAATGTTTATTTAATCGAACTATACAAAATAAATCATCTCTTTCGCACGTATTTATCTATACATATATGGCAATATTATTGGTATAACTGGTAGTGTTGATTACGATGTTGATGAAGATGATTCTATAAGGTGACTAGGATGACCTGAATGCGGGCATTGTGTTCGCATGTTTGCGAGTTCAGACCTGCTCTAGTCTGATTGTTTCTTTGTGAGGCCAAAAGTGAAATGGATCATATCAGTATTACTGACATTTAAAGAACGCCTTCTTGAAACCTCCGACATATCTTTGACGCTAGTGTTATTTTGTATATAAACTTATTATAAAACAAAACAGCTATTTTATTTTTTCGTTGGCCTTTACGTCATTTGGGGTCAACTAATTTGGTAATTTGATGGCCATATTAATGGTAGTAGTATGTCCATATAATCTGTTCTTGAGAACTGTAACAAAGGAAATTATGTATTTATTTTCAGAACAACACACACTGAATTTTAAATACCACGCAGTTTAATATTATTTTATGTATCGCTAATCAAAGGAAGGTGGAAATGTTTCCTTCATGATAACACTACAGGTTTGAGTATTGCAAATGCTTTTAAAAAGAAGAAAGGGAGATTAAAATGGTTTAGGAATGTATGTGCGAGAGAGGAAGAGAAAGAAAATGACGTCAATGAGGAAAGGATGGATAAACACCTAAGTTGATACTGGAGAGTTGTATAAAACCACCCATGTTTCATGTGGCATAGTTGTTTTTATTTTCCTTTGAGGCTTAAAAACTGTGCGCCGCACTTGCTATTTAGGTATACGGAAACTGAACCGTTCTGGCGCAACTAACTGATGCAAACCCACCTCCCTCCCGTAGGTCAGTCTTGCAGGCATCGGAATACATTTACTTGCGTTTGTACAATAGGTCAATACTGTCCCAGCTACTCTCCGCAGTAAACCTAGCCCTACTTAAAGTGATAGTTTAAGGCATAGTTCGATAACAAATTGCAGGTTTATATGAGAAAATCTGGTCTACTAAATGTGCATAAAATAGTTACGAAAGCATCACACCTTAAAAATTGAAAATCTGCACAGTTTTCAAAACCCTGTAACAAAAAACCTAGAAAGGAAACCTGGACCACGTAAGTTGCAATATCGCCTGTTTTCTTGGATATTACAATATAGCTATACCTCCTATTTTGCATTCCTATAAATGTCTAAAATGTAAACAACTACTCTGTAAAATTTCAAGTAATGAACTGCTATCGAGTTAATTATTATGTACATTATACATGCTTTGTGCACTTGCTGTACTTTTGTTTCCGGTTCTTTCTCTGGCGGCATTTTAGATTCATATTCAGACAGTCGAAGACCTGGAACAAATTGCGCAGAGCATGTGTACGGCAATTTAGCACAATAAACCTAATAACGCTGTCTAAACTTACAAACTGGTTCGATAATAATACATACCCTGGACGTTTTCTCGTGTCAAATAAAGATCCCGTACCAATATCACTGAAATCCCGATTTCTATGTTCAAATGCTGCACTTCATAAATTCTAAACGGAGTGTATGAAAGAAGGAGGTTACTTACTCACATTTGTATATAATATACAATAATAGCAGCAATATTAATCACCAAGAGGTTGTTAGGAGCAAATCTCTTTCGTGGGTTAAGTTTCAAATGTTGGTTAAACATTTAGTCGCTTTATGTTTCTTTTAACATCTAGGAAATGTGTAATAACTTTTATCTTACATTTGGAGCAGGTGGAAAATTAAGCCTTTGTGGAAGAGTGGATTGAAAAATTAGTGTGAGTGTAATATGTTAACGTTTTGTTATAAATATGCGTTACGAATAATACGATTTGGTAGTTAGTTTAAATTGCACGCCAGGGACGCAACACTTGTAACAGCAACGGAGCAGTGCGTGCCTCTGCCCAGAGATGGCTCTACCTGTAAAATTGTTTAATCGGAAAGAAGATTTCCAAATATTCGCAAAGATAAAAAACAAGTTGTCATTATGTTATTTAGATATAAACTATATTTAATTGATTTCTATGGCATGGAAACGAAGAGTAGTTATACCATACAGTGAGATAAAATCTAAAGAAACTAATAATTGTTTTTGGGAAAGGAAGCCTTCTAAAGTGAATATATATGTAGAGCTATTTGCTTTTCTTGCTGTGATTTCGTTGTTACTTCCTTCTGTTTTCCTATATTATATGTTGAGCATATAATATCTAACAAGTATCTCTAGTATTTTGAATGTGCAGTTGATTTAATTGGACTGTTTATGACATATTGGTATATTGACATAGTTAACAGCAAGTGATCTGTGGTTCATATCCAGGCTATGACTCTGGTTCTACTTTTCCATGGTTACTGTCACAGCCTAGCTAATATCTTTATACCTCTCGTTTACATAATTTTGGATTTAATGTTACTTGATTTTGTGTCCAGAGGCACTGTACACTGTATACACTGTAGTGTATAGTGAGATAATATGTAACAACCAGTTATTGTTTATGACAAAGGAAGTTTACCAAAAAGATTTTACAGCTTTCTCTTCTTCTAACACATGGGTTTAATGTTACTAGAGCCTACTCCATACATGTGGTGTATACGGCTATAATATTTACACTTGCAGGTGTAATTATCTGTGTCACGCCACCCTTGGATGATCAACTTGATTTTAGTTTTCATTTTCTATCTTATATATATGTAAGCAGCATTCCTGTGACTCTCGTACATCTACACGTGAATGATGAGCGGCTTTCACTTAACTACGTTTGAATGGATTAGACTTTTCTTCATAATAGTAGTGGTGCTGTGTACGCTAAATTCAAGAGCTCCCTAGTTCGAATGTCGGTCAGGCTCCGCAATCTGGATAAGGTATTTTTCGGGGTTTTCCCTTTTCCTGAAAAATTAATGTCAGGAAGCTCTAATCTTCATGGACCCCGGAAACATTTGAGCATCAATTCACCAATTTCATTCACCGTCGGATATGACTTAACGTTGGAGGACGTAAAATTACCAAAACAAGAGAAAGAAACTGCCTCAATGTGCCAACGTCTATCTACAATACAAGACATCGATTGTCAAATCAATAACCTCAAACCGCCAACAAACATAAAAATGTGTATCCAAATTTCCTTGAGTTGTTCCAAAGTGATGTGATTCAGAGGTTGCACTAATTCAAAAACAATTTCTTCACTCCACGAATATATTCCGATGTATGCAAGACTGACCTACTTACTATTCATACTATAGAAGGTAAAAATATAAGATAAATTTAAAGTTACAAAAGTACCAAGCATTCGAAAATAGAAACCAGTGCTAAAGAATATTACGGAAACTGATATTGTTACAAGAAGTAACTTTACGTAGGCAACCTTTGACACGCGTGGTACAGACGCGAGCAAATGTATTCCGATGCTTGCAAGACTGACCTCCCGGAGGAAGGCAAGTTTGTTATGAGTTAGTCGTGCCAGGACGTCATTTTCTCTCCCTTCGTCCCTCACACATACCTTCATCAACCATTATAATCGTCCTTTCCTATTTTTAAAAGAATTTCCAATACTCACACTTGTAGTTTTATCTCAAATGAAATACTTCTACGTTTCATAAATTAGCGATAATTAGTATAATATTAAACTGCGTGGTACTTAAAATTAAGTGTATCCTGTTTCGAAAATAAATACATTATGTCCTTTGTTGCAGTTCCCAAGAACCGATTATATGGACATACTACTACAATTAATATAGCCACCAAGTTAAGGAATGACTTAACGCCCGCTTCGGTAGCGTAGATGGTAGCATGTCTGTCTCACGTTCAAGAGGTCCCGAGATCGAATCTAGATCAGGTTGAGTTACCCCGATAAGGTTTTTACCAAGGTTTTCCCTTATCCTTCAAGGCAAATATCGGGTCACTCTCAGCTTCATGGACACTGGAGTCATTTGAGCATCATTTTACCCAATTCATTCACAGTCCGATATGACTTAACGTTTGAGGACGTAAATTACAAACAAAAATGACTTCACACCAAATGACTTAACGGCCAACGAAATAAATAAAATAATAATTTTGTTTGATACTGACAGTTCATATACAAAATCTCATTAGCGTCACCGGCATGACGGCAGTTTCACGAAGGAGTTCTTTGAATGTCAGTAAAACTGATATGATGCATATCATTTTAGCCCCACGAAGAAATCATCGAACACGAAGAGTGACACAGATTCTTTTACTATCCGAAACCTTTTTACGCAAATCAGTTAGTTAAAGAAAGTACTGAGAAAATAAATGCAATATATTTTTGTGTGTAAAAAAATTACTAAGCAGGTACCTTATCTATGGTAGGAGGTTCGTTGTTTAATAAATACCTATGCAACTAAAACCTAATAGCACTTTTTAAAAACATCACCCATTTACACTGAAACACTGAATGACATTTGCCGAACACAAGAAGATCACATTGAATAGATATGGAAAATCCTTTTGAAGAAATTCTTATTTTCATCCCCATTCTTGTAAACCGGTCCAAATCAGTGCTGGTGGTATCTTTACAGAATATACAGGAATTACAGTGACCCATAGTGGCATTGTGGTTGACTAAAATCAGGAGATTATTCAGTAGTTAAAGAAGTATAATTGCGTAGCGTGTTAGGCTTCTCGATTTCGATTCCCGCCCGTAGGGAATTGGACTTTTCTCCGACCAAGGTAAATCCTCATATTCTCGAGTCTGGAAGTATGAATGAGAGTGCGAAATTATGCGTGAACTAATGATTGAACCCAACGAATACTAGTTAAAGACCTCGAAATATTCCAAAGGAGAACGGCAGGCGCGTTGACCATTAGAATTAAAGGTGGGGTATAAACGGAATACAAAAAGGAATACTCAGTGTCCATTAAAACAATAATTTGGTATGGGGTATTTGTAGGAGAACTTTAATCAGATTTGGCTACGAAAGTTTATACGAAATGAAGTTCTAGTGCCCATCTAATGCCAAAAATAGTATTTAGAAGATTCTATTTTGATGCGTTGTTGCCTGCGGACAATATGACTAATAACCAAGGTTTCGAATAAATACTAAATAGCAGTCATATGGGTTCACTGTCGTTGAGAAAGTCTACTAGCCAACTTCAGAAAACTATATCACCTTAATGAAACAGTTACAGTTGGTAATTCCTTTTTTTGAAATTTTCCTTACAGATTTGATCAGAATGTGGTACTTCAGTATTTACATGACAAACCAAAACTATAACTGGAATTTCCTGGCGATGGACTTTGGATTCCCCTTCCTTCTGAATGGTTGTTTAAATGTTATAACTGGCAAATCATGACACATCTACAAGCGGATTAGTAGTTTATTTAGTTATTATCCAATTTTTGATTCATATTTTACCCAAGGGTTTACAAACTTATAAATATAGTACAATTTCAGAAAATGTAGCAAAGTTCTATATCAAGCTGACAAACCTTAGACATCAATGGGAATCATTTAGCTTAGGAAATATTTTGCTTAAGAAAGCAATGAAATATTGATAATTTTTGGAAATCATGAGAATATGTTTAAGTTGTTTTGAGTAGGTGTAACCAAAAGATTGAGACAATAATTCAAGTTCGTATCTTTCATAAAAAAACGGGCAAAAATTGAATGTGAGGGACATCATGAGGATGATTGCAACAAATACAATGAGATGTGGATTCAATTATGAATCGAAATAAGTAAGCTGAAAATTGGCCATGTGCAGGTAAGAATTGCCTGAGAACATATATAGGATTAAAGAATTTAAATTTAGGACTTTTGGAAACTGATGAGAAATATATAGATCCTTAGACAAAGCTTCACATTTTAAGCAGCATTCCTTCCAGTCGTTGATGATAATCTCCTTTAATGTTTGCCTCACATAAGAAATAGGGCTAAGAGTGTATGCCTCTGGAAGATATGAAGTCGCACCTCTCTTTGCAAGCTTATCTGGACGTTCATTTCCGGCTTTCCAAACGTTCCTTCTTTCCCATGAAATGCACAGATAAGAATCATATAGTAATTGACTTCTTACTTCAGCTGCAAAAGGACTGCTGTTTCTGGTATATTTCAAAGCTACAATTGCTGCTTGTGAGTCACTGCAAAGGCGAGCGGTACATTGTAAGTTGCTGCACCGTTTCCCTGCTTCATGAATGGCTAATAATTCAGCATGAAAAACTGAACAATCCTTGGCAAGTCTGAACATGGAAGAATGACATTCTATGGAGCGAGAGAGTACTACAAACGCACCACCAACTTTAGCATGTTTACTAGGCCCTTCAACTATCCGAGAGCCATCTGTGTAAATGGAGTACTGGTGGTATTCTGCTGCACAATCCTCAAGAAGACCAGAGACACAGGTGGCTGGATGAGAAGCTTCTTTAACTGGTTGTTCATGTTGCAGATGTGAAATATGTTGTGGATTAGTAGTTGTGGTATTATTAATGGTACGTTAATAATAACAGTAGCAGTAATAACACTAGCCATAATTCCTGCAGTAAAATTACACGACGTTCATCTTTATTCGCTATTTCCCTCACTCCGACTGATGAAAAATGACGTCATATTTGACAGGTGAGTGTATCTCAAACCATAGTGTCTCTCTGCGGAGAAGAAGCCGTATTGTTTGCAGAACAGTAAGCAAATTACAGCGCCCTTACTGTGGCTGCGCTCATAACTATTACAACCAGCCACCCATCTTACGGTAATTGTCATTAACAGTATAGTACATACCATGACGTCATTCTAGCTCAATCGGAGGACAAGGAATAACGAATAAAAATGAACACTGTGTACTATTCAGGATACAGAACTCTGTTTTAAAGTTTGATTCATACACGATGGTAGTGGTGTGATAGTAATTAGTTAATTATACACGTTTAATTCATTAATTTACACATTCATGTATTCATTGATGTATTTATTTATCGTTCGATAGGACGTGTACTATTGAAAGGGCAAGAAAATCTGTTTCTTTCCTATAATGATTTTTAACTAACGCTGTTATTAATTTGGCGTTCCTTTATTAAATTATATTAAGTTATATATCATCACAGTGAAACCTTAAATTGCAAGATATTGTTTGTATTTATCTGTCATGTGTAATTGGCGTTCACATTCATTAAAACAAACTGTAACAGTTATCGTATCTACGCTCCTGGCGAAAATACGTACCGTTATATTACGCGGAAAGAAACCACCTCTCAAATACTTTATTTACCAGCCGGTAGAAGAAGCGTCACAGCTGCTATCTCCACATCAAGTACGCTAAAGAAGTAAAACTTTTTTTTTAACTCTCCACTATGTACAGAAATTCGGCACCCTCCAAGGGTGCGATGCAATTACATTTTGGAAAATCCACTACCCGAGATTATTGTTTATATAAAACAGGTTTTGGAAACATTTCATTTATTCTCCTTCAAGTTCCCTAGCTTTACCAAAATGGAGGTGTTAGGGGATTCTATTTCCTATTTAGCGCATGCTCTTAGGCGTCAGGTCAAGGAGTAGAAACTCCCGATCAGATAGGTTACCCAGGATGGATGATCAGCTCAATGTTTTTATGAGAATGAGAGAAGCAGATGTCAGAGTGAGGGCGAAAGGAATGAAAGTAAGATGATAATAGAGCAATTGCTGTAATGATGACGTGGTAAACTTAGATCTCAGACAAACACCGCCCCTGCGTCCTGTTGTTAATTAAAAATATGACATATGGGGGCCTGGTATCGAAGCCGGGACACTCTGTGAGAGTCAAGCGATGTAACTGCTCGGACAGAAGGTGAAAATATTGATCTTCAAAAAATTAGGTAAAACAAAATTTACTGAAATACTGTACGTTTAAGGCGATTTTTGGCACAACTGAAGTTTTTCTTAAATGTTCTGGGAACTTCATCACAAGATAGTTTTCTTCTGAATTACCTTTGCGTATCGTATGTAATTACCTTACAACAGAAAGTGTAGATCTCGTTAACATACGCAAATTAATCGATTTTTTATGGTTTAGTGAATTATTTCAGAATACTTCCTTATTATTTGTGGCAATTTTTCAATACTTGCGCTTTTTTAAATTAAACGTTTTCACTATTTTACTTATATCTTGGACATGTAAAGAGAACAGAGTTTTCGAGGGATATTTCTGTATTCCCTTGTACCTACATGAAATTTACCAGTAATGTAGTTGTGAAAGGGTAGAGCCAGACGGAAAAATTCAATGCTATAGCCGGGATTTGAACCGCGGATCTTCTGGTTTCCGTCCAGCCGCTCTAACCATTTGAGCTACTATGGCCAACGTGCCAACATGACATTAAATTCCCAAACTGACTCTTGTTTCTCCCGGTAAACCACTAGGAATTCTCATAAACACATAAGACAATTACCTTAATGGCGACTTTCTATGCTGTAAGTACTTTAAGGCCCGGGCTTTATAGTTCGGACCACTATTAGGTAGAATTAATGGAAATTAATTGTTCTTTCACAATAGCCGGGTGTAGGAAGCACTATGAATGGGTAGAGCCAGTGATACCGTCCCTGTTAGGCAATATCATCATAATAACCCCGAAAGTCTTATTACATGCATAATTAAGGGCGGATAGATACCACAATATGAATTAAAGTTATAATAAATATAGGATAATGATTAAGCATACAAGTGCAGATACTAAACAGGCAATCCCAATATATATTATTAAAAGCATGAACCAAACGTGTTAAGGGAGAGGGCAAAATGAACATTGTCCCGCACAGAAAGGTTCTTTGGGTATTTCTAGCCGACAAAGGTGGCATTGTCCAAGGATAGACCCTCGGCGCCAGCCTATGTATTGACCTGAATATAATACGTGACGAGAGAATAGACTCTGGAATCTAAGGCACACAGTTCCAAACATGCTTATGCATTAATTAGCTAGACTGTGGGAAAGAGAAATTCGCGTGGAATACATGCCTCATACACTAGAAATTGCTATTTATTCAAGAGTAGGGATAAAACACAACCTATAAGGGACAAGCAACCGGTCACATGACCTCTAAAGTGTCCAAAATTCGGCGAAAGGAAGGGGAAATTCGTGTAATGGCGACATTCGATGTTTGCTAGGAAAATCACTCTGTTTCGGCGTGTGAGGGAGGCAACAAGTACAGAAATTTCATCAGAGTCCGCGTTCGTGGATAGACGGAATAACTCACATTAAGTGGTTATCGAACACTCTGTGGTAGCGAATGAGAGAAACTGCACTCGTTACAACGTCATTTAGATGTTACCAAACTCTGTTCTTTTGTTTAATAATCCTCCGGAAATACTACGTTATGCGAAGTAATTCACTACCGACGTTTAGGAACAACGCGTACACCGATACATATAAGTCGTGTCATGCGCGCAGCAACGTGAAAGTCTCAAATCTCGCGCCTAATGTGCGAATAACATCGTCAATAGTGGCGAGTGGAGAGGACTAATTATAACAATAAACTTGGTATTCAAAGGTCGTGGTGTCTTATATGTGATAATACCCACACCCCGTCAGGACGCACCCACTCCCTGGAACTCAAAAGCGAGTACTCATGCAGATCTACCCTGAGAAAAACCCCGACCTGTTGGAAACCTCCCATCCGTAGTCCTCACCGTTCACATGTCATATCTTATGAGGTGTTGAGTGCCGGGAGGGCTCAACGAGGTGCTCAACGGGCAAGGACCGCCTCATAAATTGGCGCCACAACGTGGTTAACGTAGTCCTGACGGTACCAATAACCCAACGTGGTTAACGTAATCCTGACTGTACCAATGACCTACAACATTTGGAGCATTCTTCGGTGTCTCGACTGATGTATTCACCGTCGTAAGTACCGCCAACTAGACCTTGGAACCAACGGAGCCCAGAACACCTAGGACGATGCACCAGTGAACAACGCAACGGAGTACGACTTCACGCAGGACAGCCAACGTCGACAAGACAACAACGTAGACGCAACAATACTTCGTAGTGCAACACAGCTTCAAACCCCCCCATGTGAAAGTGATAAAACCCTGACTCAGGAAGACAGCAATACCAGGCACGGACATCAACAGTACGTAAGTGGAGATAATTGGATGTTAATGTATTTTTTGTTTTATAAATTAATTGTTGTATTTGCATGAGTAGATAGATGCTGCCAGTAGGAATACGACTTAGAAAAGTGTGCATAAAAAAATAAGGAAATTTGGAGAACCCAGAAAAGTGAGTAAGAAGGAATAAGCGGATGATACTCCGAAATACGAAAGTAATTGAAATAGGTAGCAACATGGCAGACAATAACATTTTAGAAGTGTACCAGGAATCTGAGGGAATGGATGTAGGCGTTGAGGGAAACAGAGAATGTAATAGTAATAACTACTCCGGTACCGAACAGGAATACAGCAAGTATGGATAGCATGATGCAAATGTTGCTAGAGAAGATGAACTTGATAGGGAATGAGTGAGGTGAGCTAAACAACAAAATTACGTCTCAAGGTAATGAGTTAGGTGAGCTAAACAACAAAATTACCTCTCAAGGTAATGAGTTAGGTGAGCTAAACCACAAAATTACTGCCCAAGGTAATGAGCTAGGCAATGAATTAGGGGAGCTGAACCGTAAGATTACCGCTCAAGGTAGCGAGTTAAGCAGTAAAATTGCCGCACACAGAAGTGAATTGGCAGATATTAGTAAACAACTCAAGGAGCAAGAGAGTAAATTTACAACGGCACAGGGAGAAATGAGTAACCAGATAAATAGGCAGTTTAGTGAGGTCATGAGTGAGGTAATTGGAGTAAGAAATAACCTTCGGGGTGAAATATGTGTAGTGAGGAGTGAACTCAGATCCACTCAGGAAGAGGTGCGACAAATTAGGGCAGATTATAAGGAAGCTGGCAGCATGAATAATAACATCAGTGTAACAATGAATAATAATATAGATGAGTTAAGGAATGAGACCATGACTACATGTGTCAATATTTCAGACAAGTGTAATGAATTAGAGGTTGGGGTTGCATCCGAATTGGAAAGTGTAAGAGCTTTAATAGGGAAAAGTCAAAAATCGTGTGCCAACGAGATATTTAAAGTACGGGATGAATTGACACAGGTAGTCACCTCACAATGTGATAAGGTACGAGCGAAGATGAAAGAAATAGCTGTTAGAGAGGTAAGGGAATTATGGAAACGCGGAGAAAACCCTTTACAAAGTCCCGCTTCCACACTTCCTGTCACCTCAGACAATATACTTCCTGTCACATCAGACAATGGAAGACTGAGTGAAGAAAGAACCAATATTAGTGTAGATGACCCATTGTCACATTCTGACAGTAGTTACCGATTTCATAACGCGCCCGGGACTCGCCATACAATACCTATGTCAATGCAACTTCTAAGCGAATTGCCTGTTCCACAATTTGATAGCACGCGCGATAACGCCAAACAATTTATCAACGATTTAGAGGCATATTTTAACTTAAGAGGAATCCCGGAAGAATACAAGATGATAATAGTTCAGAGGGGCCTGAAAGGACATGCTTTAAATTGCTTTCGGCTGACGTTAAGGGAATCGGCACGGTACAATCACTTTCGGGCAGCCTTCATACAGAAATATTGGAGTGACGCCGCACAATACAACGTCAGGAACCAAATTAATAATGGTAGGTACCCCAGAGGCTCTCACGAATCGATGACGGACTACTTTTTGAGACTAGGACAATTGAGTAAACTCTTGGAACCAGCCATGCCGGAAGACCAATTCATAGCGCTTATGGGAAATCACTATGCCGATGTAATCAGGAATCATATCGTAGTGGCACGACCACGGACAATGGGAGAAGCGATAGACTTGCTGACCGCATTACAGGGACATGGAACACAAACAGGTTGGACTGAAGAAAACTTAGACTTTAGGCCACAACCAAGACGACATTTAAATGATGGGATGAGGGCACAACAGCCTAGAAACGGGTACCATAAGTATAACCCAGGCAACAGGGATAGGAACCCGTGACCATATGATACACGGCTGAGGGAAGAATGGCGGCACAGCAGCCATCAAAATAGCAATAACAGGCCTCCACAAACGTACCCTCTGAGGTACATGTCCTTCGCCCGGCGTGGACACGCAAGTAATAGCAATACACTTCGGGGAAACAATAGACCTAGAAGCCGTGAAGAGAATTACCGAACTACGACCACTAACGACCGTCCCATAGTTGAGAGCCAGACGCAGGCAACATTGCCACGCCCACCTTCGCCGCTGACGAGCACACACACCTTTTACAATGCAAATGCAGCCAGTACGAGTCAACCCAGGACTCCAACCCCGACGGAAAACTAAGGTCCGGATGGGTGGATTCCCCGCACGCATCCGATAAGAAGACACTCCGAGTCGCACAAAACCTTGGGGACGTAGAATTAAGCAGTACAAAAATACAAAAACAGTTGGAACCAGTAGTGCCGCGAATTAAAGAAAATAACAGTTTTGGAACAAGCGGTGGCAAAATTACGACATTAGAAAGGAACACTGCAACGCAAGAGGTTATGGAGGCACCGAAAATAAGTGGTGAGATAGCAGGAATGACTTTTAATATGGTAGTTGATACTGGGTCATCTGTAACCGTATGCAGCGAAAACCCTTACGACCAGTTGGTTAATCTGAAAATAAAAATGCAAACATTGCCGGTAAAGAATGCAGTATGCAGTGGCGCGATTGGACGGACAAAGCAACGTATAACTAAACAAATCTTCCTTAAAACCAGGGTGCAAAACAACGAAGTGCAGTTTGTATGTTTGGTCGTGAGAGGACTCGCAACTGATATTATTTTAGGAAGCGACCTACTACACATGTTGAAATCAAACATTGATTACAAAGAATCCCAAATCACATTTAATATATCAGGGACTAAGGTAGAAATTCCATTTATCTCTGGGCCTCAGGAAAGTCATGTTCACCTGTCCGTGGGGGAGAGCAGATTACAGGACGAAGAATTTTACGTAGAAGCCTATCATATTGGGAATGACGGTGGAGTAAACGATAGAAGTCTGCAATGTTTACAAAATAGACTGGAGTGCAGTGACCTAGAGAGCAAGACAGCTGATGGCATAATGCAGACTTAAACAGACGGAGACAATAGAGCCCTTCGCGGAGCAGGTAGAAACACGAAACGGACAGCTGACCCAACTTTCCAAGGAACAACGACAGAGACTGCAAAACATTTTGTTAAAGAACCGAAATATTTTTTCCGCTAGAACTGGCAGATGCAATATGTTTACATATTCATTTGAAGTTGCTGAAGTACCAATCAACCACTACAAATGTAGGATTATACCCCAGGATATAAGGGAGGCAGTATCTGAAAAGATAACCGAAAAATTGCAGGACGGAATAATAGAAGTTGCGGACACACCGTACGTACAACCGCTGTGTATTGTTAAGAAAAAGAACGGTACAGTCAGAATAATTATCGACGCGCGACATTTGAATCAATTTATCAAGCCTGATAATGCGAGGACGCAAAACATAGAGGAAATATTAGCCGGAATCGGGAGACAGAAATGGTTTACATCTCTCGATCTAACTAACTCATACTTACAAATTGAAGTAGAGCCAAAATTGCGGAAATACCTAGGATTCATCCTTCAAGGAAGAGTGTACTGCTTTCGACGATGCCCGTTCGGCTTGTGCGTCTCAGGGAGTGGTTTCTTGCGAGCCATGCACGCGGTATTTGGAACAAATACTGGAAATTACATTTCCCAATATGTGGACGACATATTAGTGCATGATCTAGACAGCGACTTACACCTGGACCATCTGGAAACGATACTAGACCGAGTTGGAGAGTGTGGCCTAACCTTAAACTGGGACAAGTGCAAGTTTTTCGCACAGGCTGTAACATTTTTAGGATATGTAATTTCAGGTGAAACTATATCACCGGATAAGGAACGCATAGCATCCATTTTGAAAATACCGCGGCCACGGAATGCGAAACAAGTGAAGAAGTTTTTAGGCGTGTTAGGATACCAGAGCCGATTTTTAATAAATTATGCCAAATAAACGGCTTCTTTGAGGGCACTGTTGTTAAAGAACACTAAATGGATTTGGTCGGACCTAGAGGAGAATACATTTAATAAATTGAAACAGTTGTTTGCCAACTCGATATTATTAACACGCCCCAGAGCGGACTTGCCTTTCATTATGTATACCGATGCTTCAATGGTTGCATACGGGTGCAGTCTAACCCAGGAATACCCCGAAGGGGAGCTCCACGTCATTGTGACAGCGTCCAGGTCGCTAAACGCTGCTGAAAGAATAGCATGTGTTACTGAGCAAGAGATTGGTGGTATATTTTACGGAATACAAAAGTTCAAACATTATATTTATAACAAACCAGTCATCATATACACCGACCACGTGAGCCTAGCATTTATAAAGAATTGTAAGATGACCAGTGGAAAAATATCAAGGTATATCCACGAGATAATGTCATACCGTGTAGATATAAGGCACATCCCCGGAAGCTGTAATATTTTTAGTGACATTCTTTCGAGGATAAGCATGGGTGAGAACCTTCCCGAGACTGTACCAAGTGCGCAACGAGAAGTCAAAATAGTGAAATTAGACTTAAAATTGAATGACAGAGTGGCTACAAAATTGAAACGAGTAGAGGAATACCAGCGAAACAACAGTAAATTGGCCAAAATTCGGGAAACTCTGCCCCCAATTGGACCAGAAAGCAAAGGAAAGTTAGGTTTATTTGAAAATGTGATATACAAATTACATGGAAAACACGTACCTGCCTGGATAGTATATATACCCGCCGAATTAGAGGAGTTGGTAATTGAGGCATACCATGTTGCATTAAGTCACGCAGGCGTAGACAGAACGTGCTTAACCATATCGGAACACCTCTACTTGCCAAAACTAGGAAGAAAGGCCCGAAAAATTATATCCACTTGTGAGATCTGCCAGAAGGCAAAGCCCCTTAATATTAAATTCGATAGAGCACCGTTGGCCATATCTAGAGATTCACCTTTGAAAATGATCGCTCTGTTTGAACATGGCCCACTGCCCACAGGTAGAACTGGCCTAAAGTACATATTCGTCATGGTTGACGTAATGACGAAGTTTGTAACCCTGTACCCAATAAAGAGGTTAACCAGCGCCAAATGCGCAGAAAAGATAGTTAAGGAATACATCCCTAGGTATGGCAAGATGGATGCAATTTTGCTGGACAATGCAACTGTACACCATGGACATAAGTTTGTTAACACGCTCAAAGAAGCAAATGTCAAACTATACTATATAAGCTCTTATCACCCACAAAGTAATCCCTCCGAGCGCACAATGCGCGACTTGAATACGTACCTGAGAGTATTATGCCATGTAAAGCACGCTAGATGGCCTGAGTATCTACACTACGTTCAATGGATTATGAATAATTCTGTACACCCCAGCCATGGATGCCCACCGGTGCAGCCCATGACCGGACAGTCACCAGACCCAATAATAAAGGGCGTCCCAAAATCCTTACCCATTATTGAAGAAGCGGAAGCAGAAAGAATTAAGCGAGCCCTTACAAAAATAACAGACAGAATTAACAAACGAAAGAGCAAAGCCACGAGACACGCACATACTTGGAAACCGCTGGCAGGAGACAAAGTTTTGGTTAAGAATTATGACAAGTCCTCACTGCTGAAGAAACAGTATACGACGTTGTACCTGTTAAGGAAAGGACCTCTGGAGATAATCAGCTGCGTGGGTGACAGAACATTTAGACTAGGTGACATTAGAACTGGACGAGAAGTAGGGAAATACCATCTTGACTCGATACGCCCATTCAAGGAGGCGCGTAAATCGACACAATCGTGACTCATAGACCGTCAGGCATTATCGCGAGGGAATGGCATTGAGATAGATGTATTCAGATTAAATTAGTGAGAGAGAATAAGGCTGTAACAGATAATCTAATGGGAAGAGAACGCAGTTTTATCAAATGAATAAGTATGTCCCTTCGAGTATGCTTTCTTTCTTTTCTTTCGTTCCCTGCTTCTTTGTTGTTGCGACGAGAAAGCATTAAGCAAGTCCCACGTAGAGCGTAAAATTGGGAAAGGACCCCTTAATCTCCCAAATGAATGTGAAATTGGTAGCTAGGCCAGAAAGCACACGTATAATATGTATAAAAGAAAACAATTTATATAAAGTAATGTATGTGTAATAAGGCAACAAATGGAGGAATAAAAATTAAATTAAAAAAACTATGTGATCTGTATATTTAACCAAGGGTATAATTGTTTCATATGAGTGTTATATTGTGTATGGGTAATGAAAGAATGAATGGAATTCCAATGTAGTGAGTGACACAAATATCTTTGTTGAGCGGTTGCTAAGCTCGAAAAACCTGTTTGTGAACTATAAAGGACATGTAGAGATAATGGCCGCAAAAGAGAACAGCGGCAGGACAGAGAGACAATGGTCCGATACCTGGTATGTCAGGGACAAAGCCTGAACCACTGTGTAATGATTCATTGTAATAGTTTTAAGAAATATTGTTTGTGCACTTCATGTAATGTTTTGTATAAGTTAATATGTAATTAATCTCCACTCGTTCGCTACCGACGGCGCATATCATAGTATACATACACGCATACACCAACCAGCTCACACAATGATGGGATATTCTGAGAATTTCGAAAGTGACTTTTAATATAAAAGCCCTGTTCTAAATTATCAGAAGGGCATATGATACCGTCCCTGTTAGGCAATATCATCATAATAACCCCGAAAGTCTTATTACATGCATAATTAAGGGCGGATAGATACCACAATATGAATTAAAGTTATAATAAATATAGGATAATGATTAAGCATACAAGTGCAGATACTAAACGGGCAATCCCAATATATATTATTAAAAGCATGAACCCAACGTGTTACGGGAGAGGGCAAAATGAACATTGTCCCGCACAGAAAGGTTCTTTGGGTATTTCTAGCCGACAAAGGTGGCATTGTCCAAGGATAGACCCTCGGCGCCAGCCTAAGTATTGACCTGAATATAATACGTGACGAGAGAATAGACTCTGGAATCTAAGGCACACAGTTCCAAACATGCTTATGCATTAATTAGCTAGACTGTGGGAAAGAGAAATTCGCGTGGAATACATGCCTCATACACTAGAAATTGCTATTTATTCAAGAGTAGGGATAAAACACAACCTATAAGGGACAAGCAACCGGTCACATGACCTCTAAAGTGTCCAAAATTCGGCGAAAGGAAGGGGAAATTCGTGTAATGGCGACATTCGATGTTTGCTAGGAAAATCACTCTGTTTCGGCGTGTGAGGGAGGCAACAAGTACAGAAATTTCATCAGAGTCCGCGTTCGTGGATAGACGGAATAACTCACATTAAGTGGTTATCGAACACTCTGTGGTAGCGAATGAGAGAAACTGCACTCGTTACAACGTCATTTAGATGTTACCAAACTCTGTTCTTTTGTTTAATAATCCTCCGGAAATACTACGTTATGGGAAGTAATTCACTACCGACGTTTAGGAACAACGCGTACACCGATACATATAAGTCGTGTCATGCGCGCGGCAACGTGAAAGTCTCAAATCTCGCGCCAAATGTGCGAATAACATCGCCAATAGTAGCGAGTGGAGAGGACTAATTATAACAGTAAACTTGGTATTCAAAGGTCGTGGTGTCTTATATGTGATAATACCCACACCCTGTCAGGACGCACCCACTCCCTGGAACTCAAAAGCGAGTACTCATGCAGACCTACCCTGAGGAAAACCCCGACCTGTTGGAAACCTCCCATCCGTAGTCCTCACCTATCACATGTCATATCTTATGAGGTGTTGAGTGCCGGGAGGGCACAACGAAGTGCTCAACGGGCAAGGACCACCTCACCAGACTCAAAAATTCAAAAGTCAGTTGGAAAATATAATGTCATGTTGGCACGTTGGCCATAGTAGCGTAAATGGTTAGAGCGGCTGGACGGAAACCAGAAGATCCGTGGTTCAAATCTCGTCTATGGTATTGCACTTTTCAGTCTGGCTCTACCCTTTCATTGTGCATCCTACACACGGTTAGTGTGAAAGAACAATTAATTTCCAATAGTGTAGTTGTTGCAAATGTTAACTGATAAGTAGTAGAAGACAGAGGAGTAAGACGTTTTATGAATGGTTCATACAAGTGTAGAGAACGGTATATGAGGGCAATTTAACATAAATTTTATAGTATAGTTAGGTATAAAGTCAGTTGAAGATAGTCAATTTAGAGGCTATGAGCCCCGAACACATCTGTGTAGTATGTGTGGAATGTGGGTAAAATGTGAGCGCAATACCTTTATGACAATAAACACATCAGTATGCGTGTCACACTCGTAAACTAACTCGAGCAGTGCAGTGAACCGGGACACTAACCGCAGTACTGCACTTATGGGAGGCGGTTACGGTATCTATGTAAATAAAGGTTAATACTGGAATCAATCAGGGAAATCTCTCCTCCTATCGCTGTCCCTCTCTCTGTACCCACCCGAGCAGGACGGCTTGGGCGATATTTTCTGTGGCGCGCATCCGGAAGACCAGGTTCGTTTCCCGTGGCCGACCAACCTGACCAATGGGTTTGTTCGGGGTTTCTCGGGTCGCTAGGCAAATGCTGGGTAGGTTAGTTACATCCCCCGAATTTCCCGCCCCTCCATTTCATCTTCATTATCATTTCAAGTCACCTCTCATCTGGTGGTTTCTTTCAGGTTAGTAGTGTCGGTGGTTGTCTCGGCCGTGCATGACAGGAAGATATGTTCTGAGGTAAACTGCTTCCTCTTCCGGTAGGTGGGTTTCCGATCTTCGCTCCTCTGGTGGGACCTTTTCGGGACCGCCAGCCAGAGACCTATGGGGCTCGGATCGCCTGCCTTGGAACCATTAGATTTCGGCTAATAAACTCGTTGCCGTCCCGCTACATAATTGTATCAATTAAAATACATACGTAATATGCGATTGTCTTTGTTCAAAATTTGATTTTAAGCATTATATTATTATGAATCTTTGGAATAATTTAGTTTTTGTTCCCTTCCCTACAGCCTCAAGGAGAATTGCATGTACTAGTATGTATAGGGTGAGAAAAGCGAGAGAGGGAGAGGGAGGATAGTATGAAAATGGTGGGGTAAACAGTTGGCAACGCTGGGCACGCAAACGCAGCCCATTCGTTGCAGACCATAACTCCTCCCATTAAAAACATAATAGGTAAAGTGTGATCGCTTTGAAATTACTTTCTGGCCAGAAAATAAACGAACAGGTACTTGCCAATGGAGAAAATATATATTAAATGTGTAACCAATGAACAGAAATATTTCGGAAAAATTATCTGCACATAAAAAAGAAAAAGGAATGAAAGAGAAACAATAAAATAAAAATGAAGTAAGAAGAGAAATAATCAAATAAGTTTAAGAGAAAGAAAAATTTAACGAGTAAACAAATAAGGACAAATGGAAAAAGAGGAAAGGGGAATGAAATCAGCAGAGGAGGAAAAACAGAAAGAATAGAATGAAATAAAAACCAGTATTTCACGTAAATTATGTTTTTAACGAGATACATATGTTTATTGTGGTAGGACTTTCTCCATTTCTTAGGGGTTCCAAATTACACAAAAGCAACCAGAGGAACTTACACAACTAAACTAGTTGTAGACAGGCTCTTGAAACCCCTTCCCTTACACATATTTGTACTTGCAAAGTGAATAACTACAACACACCATATTTTCATCAACATCGATAAGAGGTAAGAAATAAATAAAAAGATACAAAAATGTCTAAGTGGGACATCAATTGGGGAGCGAAGACTTCCTTAAACGAAATTTTTGTAGGCATTGTCGACTGAATGGAACCGAGCTCATATAATGCGCAGTCGTTTGTGTTAAGGGAATATCAAGTGGCCCCTGTCACTCCCGGTTTCCACCCTTTACCTGATTCCAGTACTACACTTAATGTTTGTTTTTGCATCACTTCTAAAAATTTAATCTGATCTAGATTCATTGCTAAGCGTTTGTGAGCCAAATACTTTATATCATTAAATTGTTGTGGACCCTCATTGCGAAATATCATTTCCAACTTCTCTTCTTTCGCCGACCTAGGTCAGACATTTATTCCTATGCCAGGGTTCTATTCATACTTGAATTCAAACCAATAAGTGCTTTAAATAAGACCTGAGGCTTTCCTGGCGACGAATATGTTCAACATATTGAAGCACTAGACTATCCTGAGGATGGAGCAATGAAACGAGATTACTCTCCGAGTATGCACGGATATGTATGTAAGGATGGTTCTAACGATATGGGAATATAAATTTCAAACTGGTTTAATGACTGAACCTTTTTATCATCACATAAAACACGAAATTGCCGACCAAGATTATCAATATTTCACTGTTCAGAGTTACCGTATGTAGAATGCTTAGGACGCGATAAAACTTAATTCCTTATTTACGTAGGAACCGACAGATATCTATCTCTCCGGTTCTGGCCTGCCTTCGCCGAAGACCTACCCAGATTAACTTCTTAATAACCTGCCTGTCACGGACAGTGTCCTTGCTTGGCACAGCTGCCCGTGGGTGTGTGTAACTTTCACTTCTGGAAGCCCTCTTTATTCATCTAAAGATTCTCTTTGTGACTATTTTGTCCATTGTGAATATTAGTCTCGATGACCTAGACAAATAATCACAATGGACGAAAGAGCCACAAAGGAAAAGACAGGGCTTCCAAAAGTGAAAGTTACACACACAGGCAGCTGTGCCCAGTGAGGACACACAGTCCGCTGCTTGGGGCCGATTAAGAAAGTCATCGCCTCTGTCTTGGTCAAAGGAGACCAGAAGCGATGAGAGAAGATAATTGTTAGTTTGTATGTATGTGAAGAACGAATTAAGTGTTATCCAGTAATAAGCATTCTACATACTGTAACTCTGAACAGTGAAGTATTGATAATCTTGAAATATGAGTTAATTTTCCTGGCGGCGTATATGTTCTAGACGTTCACGGGCTTCGAGCCGGCTAAGAATATGTTGTGACCTCGACGTTTAGGGAGCGTGTATCTCTCCCATCTTCAGGATGCTGAATGACTTTACGGCTGGGGGCGACGCGGTCCAATTGTTTTTCTTTTTTTAAGGACCAATCAACGAGCAGGATCGCGATGGTGTAATGTGGTGGTCTTCTCATACAACGCTTCTGCTCTGGTCGCTGCTCGGTATGCCAAATTCGTGTTTCCTGAGTCTCTCTTTTTCAAGTTTTAATGCAGGATTCATGCAGCACTAAATTCCTGCCCGGTATCTCGGTTAAGAATGACTACCTCTGCTGAGATCGCCAACGCCTCCTTAACTCTGCGCTCCCAGTGGCCACTGAATTTTGCCACAAAACTGGAGAGACCGAAGCTAGCTCTATGGTCTTGCTGGAAGCAATATTCCGCCATCCCAGACTTTTCAGGCTGCAACAGTCCGATGCTTCTATCATGTTCTTTAATTCTGGTAGCTATGGTGCAGCTGTTTTTTCCGATATACAGCACTCCACATTCACATGGAATGCAGTACACCCCCGGAAAGTTATGTTGCAAATAGTTTTTGAGCGATCTCATCAAGTGTCTGAATTTTGCATGCGGTATATGGCTGGTTGTTATTTTGTGTCTTGCCAGTATTCTGCCGATTTTTCCAGAGAGGTTGCCGGTAAATGGGATGCAGGCTACAGCAGTGGGCTTTTAAAGTGGAGCTACTTATCTGTGGTCCGGCTCTTTTGACCTGCTCGCGGATTGGTCCGCGTCATTTAACTCGGTGACCGGTATGTATGTATGTATGTATATATATATATATATATATATATATATGCGACACATATATATGGGTCGACCACAGCCCTAAAGTCATTCAGCATCCTGAAGATAGGAGAGATGCACGCTCCCGAAACGTTGATATCACAACATCTTCTTACCTGGCTCGAGGTCCGAGAACGTCTAGAATATAGATAATCTTGGTCGTCAACTTCAAGTTTGATGTGGTGATAAAAAGAAGCAGTCACAAAACAGTTTGAAACGGGCTTTTTTTGTAATTTACGTCCTCCAACATTAAGTCATATCGGACGATGAATGGAATGGGTGATATGATGCTCAAATGAGTCCAGGGTCCATAGAGCTTAGAGTTACCTGACATTCGTCTTTCAGAATAAGGGAAAACCCTGGAAAAAACCTTATCCAGGTAACTCACCCTGACCGAGATTCGAACTCGGGACCTCTTGAACGTGAGGCAGACATGCTACCACCACGCTATCGAGGCGGGCTGAAACGGGCATTCCAGTCTCATTCGAACCATCCTTACTCACACATATCCACGCATACTCTGAGAGTAAACCTCTTTGCTTTACCCTGCGCTACCCATAGTTGCTCCAAATTGACGCCAACGTGGAACTTTTTGTGCCACCCATATTAAACGTTTCACTATCCTGATGATGTAAGCGATTTACGTTTCCGAAATGGCTATTTCCAATCGTCTTTTAACTTGGCTTGTTTCTCGAGAATATCTTCAATAGGACCTTAGCTCCCCGTGGTGATTTTGATGAGCTTCTACAAATATTATTTAAAGATAAAGAATGTAGGACACCAGAAGCATCAGGACGTTTCTGAGCACCCAACTCTGCTTAACGAATTTGCTGTTTATCCAAAGTGCATTTTTGAGTTATGCTGTTCATCGACATATATGGACATGCTGCCTTTCCTAAACACACTTTTTCATATTCTGCTTCAAAACGGGTACATCTTTTAAAATCTGAGTATCAAACTTTTGGATGGAATGCGTTACATATAATGACTAAAAGTATGCATCAGGGATAGTACCAACAGTCTGGTTTCAGATAACTACAACATAGTCCTCTACCGCAGCATTTGAGCAGTTGCCTGGTAATTAATCCAGTACTTTGTGGAGAAATTCTGAAGTTAGTGTATTCTCAGCAAATACCTTCGTGGGATAAACACCATCCCGTTGTACCAACACATCCCACAAGTTACTTGATCAACCCATCAGTGTACGATTTAACCTTTCCTGCCCCTTGCTAACTATGCTAACAGGGGTGAAAGAAAATGAAACAAACAAACTCTCCCGCCCCTCTACAACCCATTTCTGTCCTAAAGCAAATGATAACTAGGCACGTAGAGGGATACAAACAAGATTTTAAGTCGATTCTCGCCGGACCCCTTTGGGTTTGCAAATTGCGGGGGAGAATGAGGGACCTTGTGTTCATCCCTGTCAATTCTGGCGCTCTGTAATTTGACAGGAAGTGTTTTAACTATGCCACAGTGTGGTTTCTTTACTTACGGGATATTATAGAAATGAGTCATTGTCAACATCGAGTAATCTCGTGCAAGTGGCAGCCTTAGGGGATCACAGATCACAGAATAACCTTGTTGTGCAATGCTAAAGCACAAATGTCGAAAGCTTCTTTGATCCTGAAATGTATGCAGAACAGGCTATCACAGAAATAATCTGTAACGTCTTTCATGTAAATTATTGTAGAATATTATTAATAAATTTCAGTAATGGAAAAACGAAATCTTACAATAGCACTTAAGTTCATTTTCGTATAATAAAAATATGGACGCGATAATTGCAATATATGACCCTTTTATTACCTTCTACAACTAATAATTAACGGATGCCTTGTGTAAAAATTCAATTGAACTCAATTTTTTCAACATATATTTTATCAGCATATATTCTAGAACTGCTCTAAAATTGGGAAACACGGACCTAATGAAATGCATAAATTACAAACAAAATATTTTTTTACATCCAGAGTAAATGCTGTTACTGATAAGTATACAACGGAAGACAAACAGATATGCGTTTAACTGAGATTATCTTAAAGGTTAAAGTTTATAGAAATTGAAAATAAGGTATCAGAGTGTTACACCCATCTCATTTTAATTACTTGTAAACACAGCTATCCTGCAAACATTTATTATTCTACCTACTTCTTGAAAATAGGGGCAAATTTTCGCAGAAAATTTATTGTTACATTTTTCTTGCAGGTGCAATGGGATTTAGGAAATACAGTAGGCGTAAGTTTAAGTCAAAGTATCTAAGACCTGATACTTATGGAATGGTTTTGAAATGTAAGTTTTGACCATAAAAGGCATAACAAAATAGAAAGTAAGCACTTCTTCTTGGAGATAGTGGAAACATTGAAAATTCAAAATAAAAGCGAGAAATTACATGGAAATGGTTCATTCTTTTAAAAAGTAAAATAAAAGATAGAAAATTATGGATCGCAAACTGTGTGTTTTAAACCATATCTAAAATTCCTGTGTAATAAGATTTTGCTTGTGCTTCCTTTTATGGGTTACGTAAAAGCTATACAAAATGAAGTGCATTTCTCAGACTATTCCCACAAAATTCAAGATATAACTCTACATCATTTGCCATAAAAATATACACATTTTAATCTAATTAACAAATTTTAGAACAATCTTCTCAGAAAATAATAATTTTCGAAACATCTTTCCACCTAGGAGACCATTTTCTTCATTTTTCCATTCAGGAAGGCTCAGAACCCACATTTCCAGTGAAATTTCGATTTTGATTTGGGTGGAATGCAATGTTTATCTACTATCTATAGCAGAAGTAGATGTGACGTTGGCCAATGTTGGGCCCGAAGGCAGGTCGCTGTTCGAGTACTCCAGCGGTGGGGCTAGAAAGGCAGCTGGCCTACCGCCTCTGGGGATCAGTCCGCTGCCAGCTGGTGGCAGTGCTGCTGCAATTGTCACCGAGGCCGCCGCCATCTTGGGGTGGGTGTCAATGTCTGTCAGCCGCAGTGGTTGCTGAAGGCGTCGTTGTTCACGGACGCCTCTTGTTGCGTGCAACAACAGCACGCATCTGAGCGTCCCACTCTGTTTTGTGGCGGATTTATGCTTAATACGCGTCACTATGTACTTTATTGCACAAAACACTGTTCACTCACAAACTAGGCTTTAATACGCGTCACTATGTACTCCACACACTGTTCACTCACAAACTGGACTCAACGCGAACACCACTGTTTACTAATTCTATTCGCACTGTTTGCCTTTGCACATGGCCACTTGTAACACACGAATAGTTTTCCAATATCCAATATATCATGAGGCTGTTCTGCCCTTTTGGATCTGATTGATTGGTCTCTTGTTCATTCAATACCCCATAAGTAGCTGGGTGGCGGTTTGGGATAAGGGGCTGAGGGTACTTGTAGGAAAAGGTGTTTCATTCAAAGTAGCTTAGCATGAATCTCTTATCAGTGATTTCAGGGGTGGGTAACGTAGGTCCTGATTATAGTTGGAGTGAACAGAAACACCTTGTCATGTAGAGATGCAGATTTATTGTCCTTTATGTGTTTCGTGCTCGCCACGGGCTGTGTCATCTGTAGTATGCGGTTTGCTACTTCGTCTCGCGACTTGTTGTCTTATATTGCATTTGTCCTTACATGCGCTTCACTTATGTCCCTATGGCTTTAAGTCCGTAACGGTTGTATGTCCATCACACGCGTAGGACGCGTTCCGTTCTGACAACGACGTTATACGTGTTTGACGCGTGCCGTTCTGACTGTGAGTGTTTCTTCACAAAAAACGGCCCACTTCAGCCATGTTAGTATTTTCCCCCACCTACTCTGAAGCTGGAACTTTTCGAAGATCATGTGACTAATAATTTCTCTCTGATAGGTTATACAAAATTCGCATGGGTTGGTTCATCGTACTCATTACTTATGCTAAGGCACGCAAGATAAGCGTCTGTTCAAATCTGTATCTTCATTGTGAAGATCACGTCTGTTTTCGTTTCTAAAGGTTTTGAACGGAAGTGGACTCCACCAGAAAGTTGCCATCCATAGCCTCAGGCAATATTGAACAAAAGAATACAGTTTTGGGTTGCCGAGCCTACCAGAAGCCTACTCTACATAGAGTTTCGAAATAACAAATGTCCTACACTGCTTGTCTCCCATTTACTATTATTGTATGTTTATTACTTATTTATTGTTTATGATAACAAAATCAATGTGTGTCTAACTTATGTAGTTTTATGTCTCCTTTCGGTAGTTTTGTCTGATACGGCCAGTTTCAATCAATAAACAATAACCTGGATCTTGAATCAATATATGAAACATCTTATCTGAATACATTACACATATCCTCATCACTATCGAATGATTTTCTCTGGGACAAATGCCCAGAGATATACTTAGTTGTAGGCACTACCTTTCTTATGCACAATTATTTGTCCGATTAATATTCTCTTATTTTACATTACAAATGGTCTGCACCTTCACGTCACATGTTGCTATTAGATCTAAGACATAAAAAATAACGTAACTACAATTCGATACAAAATCTTATATATAACTACAAAGATTCATCCAAGCTATAAGTTATTACAGGTGGAGCCATCTATGGGCAACAGCGCCCGATAGATGAAGAGATTGTACGTCCGACCGGGTATTCCATATAACTAACAGAGCTTCTGCTTTGTATATTTTGACTGACATTGGTTGTATTATATTCACAATACATTCTCAACTCGTGTGTTTCTCGGGAAACCACGGGGACTCTCGTATACAATGAGACACTCACCTTTTTGTTCCAACTTATTATGCTTTAAGTACTTATGTTCCAGGCTTCGTTGTTACAACTATTAGGTAAATTGGTGGAAATTAATCGTTCTTCCACACTAAACGTGTGTAAGCGATGATTTGGATGAAGCCTGGGAATTAAGCACCTGCAGCGTAGTATATTGCCACAAAGGGTGAGTATCTCATTGTATATGGGAGCCCTTAGTGGTCTACCGGGAAACATACGAGTCATTTGGGGAAATTAATATCATGCTGGCATGTTGGCCATAGTGGCTCAATGGTTAAGAGAATCCGCACGGAGTCTGGGAGATCCTTGTTCCAAATTCCGTCTATTACATTGAATTTTTAATCTGACTATACCTATCCAATATTAGCATTATGAAATCAACCCAATGTTTATTTCTAACTATTTTCTTTCATTCAGAATGTACATTGTATGGATTTAAATACATTTATTCATCCCAGGGGTGTAACGAAGACTAGAAGCAAGTGGTGCTAATAGTGGGGTAGGATGAAGTAGCTTTATGTTAAATAGCTGGTACACCTACCACTCACGCGGGCCCAAATGACCTTGTTGTCGACGGGCCCTAAAACACCACACACTCACTCACTCACTCACCCTACCACTCACGTACAAAACAGCATTCAGGCTTCTTGCAAATACAAATCAGCAAGAGATTCGCATATATGCGGTAGTCTGATAAAGCTAAGACAATTTTATTGGACGTATTCCTCCAGGATTTCGAGATTTCCTTTTGCTAGGCGTTGACCATAATGTTATATTGGATTGCTGTCTGGAGCTTTGGAAGGCCATTGAGAGGAGAAACTTCCGAATGCCCTTGCAAACATTCCCTGGTTACTCTGGAAGTTGAACGCTGCTCTTGTTAAAGATTTGCATGTCTTCTGCAGGAAACAATATATGGCCAGTTATGCCGTCTTATTTAGTTTTTGGGACACGCGGACTAAACCGCTCATACCGGCAGGACACATACATGCCTTAGATAGCGACGCTAATTTTGCCGCTTCTTACTTTTGTCACTCTCTATAGGCTCTGGCATATAGCGAGCATTGTCAAGGTGTAAAAATATGGTCCTCCCATTTCCTCCAATTTCTCTGTCATTTATATCAAGTATTCCAGAGTTCATTTCATATTGAGAGAAACTGAGTGCAATCAACATGAGCATCCTGATGTCCTTTTGTGAACTAGCCTTTTCGAGCTGGCTTTCTATGATGTAAACCAGCAGCATGAAGATGTCTTCCAAACGTTAATGGTGACACCTGAAGATTAAATTGCCTTATTATCGATATAGAAGGACGGAAAGAATAATCTGCAGAAATTTGAATTATGCCCCATACAATTGTTGCTTGGTTGCTCTTTCAGAGTTCTATCGTGTTTATAACCCTTCTTCTCCCTCTCTTCATTGGAAGCATCCGAACTAATGAACAACAGTCATTTCTCCTTTCAAATACGTTTACTGTTTGTGTAGTAGCACCATCACCTGTACGTTTATATCAACAAAGGCTGGATGGGAAACTGATAATAGAGGTAACAGGAAAGTGTAAGAGAGTGGGATAGTACTATCACAGTGTGGCATTGTTGTGCTGCTGCTATCAAGCCGGATCCGGCCTACAAGCCGGAGGGTAGAAATCCCGGAGAGGTGCTAGGACCGGCAGTTGTTTGTTGGTTATTGCGACAGTAGAAGATTTTGGTCTACCGCAGTGACCTCATTCATTTGTTTCCGTGCAGCAAAACACCGAATCGGTCTTGAAGACAGCTGATTGTCAATTTGACGTCCTTTTACTGCAGCAAAAGCTGTTTTAGATTTCTGCAAAACGGATTTCCGAATCTATCTAACCCACTCTGCCACAGTATAAAGAAATGCAATAAAAACACAGCGGAGGCAAGTTTGGGAAAATAAAAGCCTTGTAAGAAAAGAAAAAAAGGTCTTAAGATATACAATGAAGAAGTTCAATAGGCAGTGAAAGAAAATCCAAATGATATGTGGACATCTAAAAGCGCTTACATGTGAATGCTTGTAAAACAAAAACAAACAAAATATATCACATACCTTCAAACCTCTGGTATGAATATAAGGTATGAGAAGTAACAACTACACAAAGTAAGGGAGTTGACTTAATAACATTAGAAGAAATACAAACAGTAACGAAGAACGCCCCCCAATGCGAAAACAGTAAAGTACGAGGATTTGAAGCAATAGCTATATATCTCTTAAAAAGGGTGGACTATTGTATAAACTACGTCTGCCACATGCAATAAGGAATTTATCGGAAATGGTTAACTCGACGTCTCACTGTGTGCTTTAACGATGCCGACATATTTTGTGTACTAAGATTTTTTATTTTCTTACGGATTCTACATAAGTTATGCAAACTCATTCAGAATGGTGAGAAATTCAGACTCTTTACTAAGAAAATTTAGGATACATATTTCAATTCTCATGAATACATCTTAAACATTTAACATTTGACTGTAAATTAAAAATAATTTTAGGAAAATCAAAATTTTAGAATAAAAGCCATGTGAAATGCAGTGTGGTGTAGCGGAGTGTTCTTCAAAATCTGGTCACATCCTTAGAAGAATCTGAATTCCTGATGAATACCTCGTTGTGTATTCAATCAGTTTTTTTTGAGTATGCTATTCGCAAGTAGACGCACTTCCAATCTGGTTTTATTTTTATTTTTTGGGGGAGGAGATCGTTCAAGATTATATACACATTCGGCTGAAATTCGAAAATCAAAAGTTTGAGGTGCATATATTACCTGGGCTATTGATTACAAGTAATAGAGAACCTAAAATGTGTTCAACTATTTTCGGATTTTCATTGGAAAGCATTTAAACTGGGGGCAATTTCTCGAGGATAACGAGTTTCACAAAGCATGTAACTGAAGCTATTATCGGTGTATGAACCAGGATGCCGGACTTGCACTCCAGTCGTCACATTGGCAGACATCCTAATTAGGCAATATCATTCTTAGGTGCACACTTCAGACCAACTTATACTTGATCCGACGGTGGAGTAGAGACATATTATCAATGAATTAGTTCAACCTCTTTGTTTATTGTGCTCTGGCATATTATACTGCACCGCAAAACTGACCATCAACACACTTTTTGCAGAAAACATCATTCCTCATGCATTTTGACGTGCTGAGTTCAAATATGCTCTTGCTTTCCATCTAGCACACTAGTTTTTAGTAAATCGTGTACCTGCACTTCAATATATTTGTAAACAATATGTAAAGTTACCTAAAATATGTAAAATATTCCCTCATAATAAAATTATATAATATTGTAAATATAACCAATTAATATACCTAAAATATTACCAGCTCATTTCAAGTCCACCCTTTGCTGCTCTTAGTGTAACTTCTGCTTCTTCTATAATTTACGGCTTCTTCTGTAACTTCATGACGTTACTCTAATGAGGTTCCAGCAGTAATCTGTAAGCGTATCGGGTTTCCAGGTTCCTTGCTACCTTTCCTCTATTTCAGAAATAGCTTGGTGAAATATTTCTCTATATTGATCACTAACTTGCGCTTGGGTTGCAGAGAATAAGTAAAAATGGCAATGCAGGAATTGCATTTTCAGAGACAAGTTGCAATCAAGTTACAATCAATTGTTTGTAATTTTGTGCTGTAATATTATATAAGAACTGCTCATAAATCGTATTGAATGATATCCGTGCTTTAAGTTCCAGATAATTCAATTTACTTTACAAACTGATCATCTTACACAGGTTCTGGAATTTGGGGCACAACAAACCTGCCTTCCGTCAACTTGGAAGCACTGATTCTTGGAAATTATCTAAAACCTGCTCGGGAGTTGTCTAACGCTTTCACAAAGCTTTTCATCAGGCCTTATTTTATATGAAGTAGAGGATTAATCTAATGATCTAATCTAATAATTAAATTTCCTTCCAGGTGGAAACGTCTTCCGGGAAAGTCGTGTTTTAGTGTCGCAAGGTCTATATTTGGCACGGCTAACCCATTCGCCCAAAAAGCAACAATATTTCGAATATGCACTTTGAAACTCTAGCAGTATTTCAAACAATTTTAAATCGTCGCCGATGAATCAGTTGTACTTATCATACTGCACCTGTTGTAATAAGTAATTGAATATTTTTGTAACCTCCTTTCATTTGTACTGCATGGCCAATGTACCCATGGTTCTGTATTACTCCTGTGTAAAGGCACAGCTTTAGACTTAATTTTCTATCACCTATGAAGTGTTTCCATTGAGTTGTGAATTTTACCTAGAGCAATCGCCAAACCATTTATGTCACAACAGCAAATCAAATGCTCTTCATTTCTGAAACATGTAATAAGCTTCTCTTCTCGTTTTCGAAAAATAAACACAGACGTATGAGAATTATTAGACTCATTCATTTTTTTTCATTCCTTCAGTTTAACATTCAAAATAATCGTTATTTACCGCCGTAACCTATTTCAATTTGTCGTAATTCTTTTCCTTGCTATAACATGAAGCACATTCAAATATGGCGGTAGCTCTGAATTAAGAGCAGCCATTTTCTTAAGGTTTGTTTATCCAACTGTTTGGTGATATTTCTTCCATTTGGTGAATGTAGCAACAGAAGATTGTTAACCTTTGCCTTTATTGTTTTTATACCTAATATATCCTCAGTATTTATTATTAATTGATCTCTAGCCAGGTAGCATAATGTATCTTATCCTTAGCCTTCACATTGATTGAAAAGTGACGTTATGGGTAAAACTGCTGACTTAACCCCAAGGAAAGTAGCTGTAATTGAGAGTCCTTTGAAGGAAACTCTTTATTCACAACGTGAAATAGCTAAGAAATTGTGTATTTCACAAAAATCTGTTAGTCTCATTAATCAAGCTTTAACTTTCGGTGAGACGTTGACCTCACAAAGGGATGGAAAATGCGGGAGGAAAAGAAAGCTATCACTAAGATGCAAAGAAAACTTGTGCAGGTAGGAAAATAAAATACAAGAGCAACCAGCATTGACCTCAGTAATCAACTAAACCAGTACGGTACAGACATATCAGCCTCAGGATTTCGCAGAAGATTATGTGAAGCAGGTTTACCAGCACGCAGGCCTCGCAAAAAGGCTAAACTGACACCTGCAATGGCAAAAAAAGAAAACGTATAGAATGGGCCAAAGGGATGCAGAAACATCCAGTGGAATTTTGGAGAAAGCTAAATAGTATGAAAATTGTATGTAGCATAAAATTAAAATATGTACATGTAAATTTTATGGAAATGAAATAAACAGCCTAATCTTTGTTTCTCTCATTGCTGGTTTTGTTATACAATCTTTGAGAAATTATAGAACTGTTTAATATTAATAGAGGTTTTTATTGTTTCAGACGGCTAGTGAGGGGAAATGATTAACTTCCATCAATTAACTAAAATAATAAGAGTTAAATGATGAAGGCTAGGACTCAAGTACTTACAATGGTAAGTCGCCACAAACGGTGTATCTCAAATGCGAGAGCCCCTAGTGGTCTACCGGGGAAATATACGAGTCAAATGGAGAATTTAATGTCAGGCCGGCACGTTGGCCATGGTAACTCAGAGGTTAAGAGCGACTGGACGGAACCAGGAGATTCGTGGTTCAAATCCCGGCGATGGCATTGAAGTTTTCATGTTGACTCTATCCATAGTAACTTATTATTCCTTCTCTCTTTTTACACTCCATATCCACTTGTTTTTTACCTTACTTGAAAACTGTCCTATATGTTTATAATTTTTGCTTAAAACTTTGGTTAAGCTGATTCTCCTATTCAGTTTTGATATTTGACATTCTTTTCTCCACATCTCTGTTTCCTTACAATCAAACAGTATATGTTCTATAGCCTCTTTCTCCCCACACAATGGGCACTCATCTTGCGGGTATCCACTTCTTTGACCTCTTAATCTTCATATCCCTGCTCTTAACCATGCTAACCCCTTTCTTTCTTCACTGTTAGTGCTATCTATATACCTCTCCCTCCCCCAGCTATTTTTCAATGGAATATAGAAAACAAGTGATCTCTTCTCTGCTATTTGACTACACAGTTTCTGGATCTCCATGTCTTCAAATCTTTTTCTAGCCCCTTTCCAAAAACCTTTATAATTAGTTTCTCTCTTTCTCCAAATATCACCCATACCATTATCTTATAAATTATTTCGTAAATTACTTGGCCATTCTTTATTTGGTAAACTTAGTTCTTCATACTTCAGGCATTGCTTCAGTACATTCCCCTCCTCTAAAATCAATACTCTATACCAATATTTTAGTGCCCTTCTATAACTAACCTTCTTCTTGGAACTCTCCCCGTTTCAATTAGAGCTACTTCATTTGGAGTTGATATTGTCAGCCCTAGAACGTCCTTACAAAACCTCCTGTGTACATAATCTAAGACTTCCGTCCCTTTTCCAGCCGCGATCTACATCAATAGGAAGGGAAAAAATGAGAAACAATAACACAGTGTGAATAAGAATTACTGTTTAAGTTAATTGATAGCAATTAATAATTTCTTCACACTAGCCGTATATAGACTAAGCTTTTGGATAAAATGGATAGGGTCAATTGGAGAATTTAATGTCATGACGATAAGTTGGCCATGGTAGCTCAATGGGTAAGACCGTCTGAACGAAAACCAGGAAATCCCTAGTTCAAATGCCACCGTGTTATTGAATTTTTAAAAAATTACTGTCAGTAACTTTTTATTTAAAAAAAAAACAGTATCATAATCATAATGATTACACTGGGAAACAAACAAAATATTTTTTTTGAATGTTTCGAGCGCTTCATGAGGCAATTCCTAGTAATTTTGGGCCGCGAAAAACAAATATGACAACAAAAATCTTTACTAGTTCTAGTTTCTATGATATAACAAGAAGTATTACATGTTAACGGATAGAGAGAAAAGGATACTGTGACTTTGTGGGTTCGTGAAATGAAAAGTCCAATTACACCACTCAAAAATGTTCTTTATTTCCACCGACTTACAGTTAAACTCTTGCCAATTACACAGAATTTCGTAATGCACACAATTACGATTCACCAGTTCATCCGTTACAATTTCAGTTGCACTCGTAATTATGTACAATCTTCCGATGCTCTCACAAGGTCTTCTCGTCGTACACTAGCACTGCATTCTTACACCAAGAACTGACTGACTGACTCACGGGATAGTGGGTGGGCGGTGGAGGTTAGCTCCGTAAAGGTTTCTTCCCAGGCGTGCAGTCTGGGCTTTTCTTTGTGTAGGACCACCATAAAGGACTCTTTTGGGTGCCGTCGAACGCGCTCATACTGGAAATGTTTAGGATCCCGTTCATGCTTACTTCCGTGGTCATTCAATTTGATTCCCTTTAAGGTCTCTGCCTTCATCCCTGCCTTTCAAGGGTCTAAGTGAAATAAAAGGCACCGGATGCCTCTGTTAGCTGCGCTGTTCGGTTATTGGGGTCCCTTTAACTTACGTAAAAATGAGTTTAATTACTTTCAGCTGTTGAACATGCTGATTCCAAAATAAAGATCAGTAACATTATGGTTAATTGTGAACTGAAGATAGATTATCCACGCAAGTTTGTTGAACTTAACCTTTAGCTCATAGTTATTCGAATGTAAAGCTAAGAAGGTTAAGTTTAAGAAATAAAAAGAAATCTTTAAATACTGGACGCCTTCACGGTCAATTTTTAAAATCCCATGCACGCTGCTGACAACAGGCTCTAAGATTTTGACCGAAGCGCAGAACGCATACTCCCGCATACATTTTTTAAAGCGGACCGTTAGAGAAAGCGTTTCTGATATCAGGTCCGAAACTGGAAATTAGGAACACAGATCTCAAGTGCCAATAGAAAATTGATATTTGTTCATGTGATTTTGCAAATTCCGAGAAATACCTAAAGTAGGAGTAATTCAAAGTGATGGCGGAAAGTAGGTTTCGCTAATAAAAGCACTTCGGTCGTGAGTTCTACGTGAGACGCACGCGCATTTTGCGACGCCTAAAAAGTACACTTCCGCGCCATGCACGGTGAAAAATTGCAATACCTAACAATCTCTCCAGTGAGAGTTAGCACAAAGAGTAATATATAGGGAAGACGATAAATATATCCGGTTCGACTACGCAGTGCTACTGCCTCTGCGCTTCACATCTCAATATTGACAGTGACGCTAAACACAGCAACCACACCGATGACAACTTTATGGTGGCGAGCGTAGGAGCCTAACGATAACAATAAACTTCTGTCTACCAGATTCGAGGTGACATCATTCAACCCACAACCAGTCAGGACGCACCCATTCCTGAAGTACAAATGAGAGTTTTCACGCGGGAGCTAAAAGTCACCACGAACTGGTTACAATCTCATCCTTAACTTCCTCACGCCACCGATCTTAATTGTGAGGCGTTGAGCGCAAGGGCGAACTCGACGTGGTTCGCTACGGGCCGGACCGCCTCAAACAACAATTGTAAATCCAGGGTAAGAAGGCTGAGGACAAGGCTTACAACTGCTTGGAAAGTGGTAGATAAGGAATGCGCACTGTTATAAATTGCTACTTCTACTTAACACTTGCTACTGTGTAACTACAGGTAATAAAAGAATTAAACAATTACTAAAATCCAAATTATATCCAATTCTTCTGATTTTGAACTAGAGACTGTTGATGCTATATTTTCTACATGTTCCTGGCATATGAACCTCTCTTTAGCTGGAATGATATTGTGTACATCTGGAGTAGAGGCTGATTTTCTGTTGGTGTTATATTTCCTAAGCCTGGTTTCTGTTTTCTAATCATTGTCTCGATTGGTCATTCTCTTTCATGAATCCTGCGCGCTGTCACGTTTATCAGTCGATATCTACTATTGCTTTGTTCGAATTATTCCTTCTGGTTCTTCTTTTGGTTATTCATGTTCCAGTTGGTGTCTGGAGCTTGAGGAGATCGGACTTGCCAGGTAGAGAGGCAGGTAGAAACGAGTTGAGCCAATGGGTGTTGACTTGGTGATTTACCGGGCGAGGATCGGAATGTGGTCGGGTCTGCGCTCACGGGGAGCAGGTAGTCAGCGTGAAGGTACTACGGAGACTTCACAGAGTTATTTTGTAATTTTTGTGTTAGTAACTTTACTAGTGATAGGGGGAATTGAGATTAATCCAGGACCTGTAGCGGACGAACGATGTGGAAGCTGTATTAAAGTTCTGAGGACCGGACTTATGTGCAGTAATTGCTCGAAGTGGTTCCACTTTGGCTGCCAGAAAGTGAAGAGGTACATGAATATCGAGGAAATTTGGGAATGTAAGGAATGCAGGGGAGCCAAGACCGTCACCGCAAATCAGAGGAAACTGGAGCGGCTTCAAGAAGAAGCACGGGAACTACGCATTAAGCTGCAACAGGCGGAAGATATCATTCGGAGGCTCGAAGCTGAAAACCGTCAACTGAGGGAGCAGGGGCAAGAAAGAGTAAGAGAAGAGGAGAAATCTTGCCTAATAGTCGGTGACTCTATTGTGAGATATGCTGGAAATCCAACGGCGGAGGTAGTTTGCTATCCTGGCATAAGAGTTGACGGTATGCTGAGGGAAATCGAGAGAAAGCAAGAGGAGATGGAAGGCAACTATCGGACAATCGTATTACATGTCGGGAGCAATGACTTGCGGAGAAGCGTTAACTATGTGTTCGGTGACATGTACGACTTAGTTAAAAGGACAAGACAGCTGTTTCCTTCAGCAAAAATAATCGTCAGTGGAGTACTCAGACGACGCGACTCCAGCTGGAGAAAGGTGATGCAGGTAAATGAAGTTTCTTCATGGTTAGCGGAGCGACTGCGTGCTCAGTTTCTTGACCCGAATTCATGGATTGAAGACTGGGACTATGGACGGAATGGAGTACACTTGAACCGAAGAGGATCGTCAAAGCTGGCAGCTTTGTTCGCGAGGGTGACGAAGTGGGCTGACGGCAACGGGCAGCAAGGGCAGCAATGACACCAACTTCAGGAAAACGTAGACCTTCAGGTAGGAGCTGATTCATTAAGGCTGCTACAGGTAAATTGCCGTAGTATTATGAATAAAATTGTTGAGTTTTGGAATTTAGTAGAAATATGCAATCCAAGTGTCATTATAGGTACGGAATCATGGCTGAATATTGACATTAATGATTCAGAAGTATTCAGAACAGATTACAGGGTGTTTAGGAGGGACAGGGATGGAAGGGGAGGGGGGAATCTTTATTTGCGCTAAATCAGAGCTAAACAGCAAAGCATTATGGGTAGAAGGAGAGGTTGAGATTATGGGAATCGAAATTATTGATCAAGCAAACAAAGGGAATAATTTAACAATAATAGCTTGCTATAGACCACCTGGAGAAACTGATTATGCTACACTTCATAAACTAGTTGAGAAAATCTCTTTCGAAGGGGAAAAAAATGTTATATTAGCAGGGGATCTAAATCTGCCAAATGTAAACTGGGACGGACAGTTAATAGGAGGTGAAGCTTAAAAGCTTGTCAACTTTCTGGTTTGGGAGCAGGGGTTATTTCGGTAGTGAAAACTTTTACTCGACAATCAGCATTACTGGACGTACTTTTATGCAAACCTGAGTCATTGTTTTCTGCATGCGATGTCTTGCCAGGTATAATTAAACATAAAGCGGATCCAAAATTTTATACAAAATGTATTAGGAAACTTAAAAGAAAGAATAGGCACGCTTATTATAAAAGAAAGATATCAGAATGGCATCTTAACAAATTTAAAGAATTAGCTAAACAATTACAAGACGAAAAGTTGCAAGCGCAGGAACGATTCTTAGATAACGTTTTTAGCGGGACAAATATTTGATGGAGATCATTTTACAATTATGTAAAAAGACGCAGGGGAAATAAAGAGAGCATACCAGATTTTAACGTTAATGGGATAGATGTATTATGTGATAGGGACAAAGCTAATATATTAAATTCGCATTTTGTATCGGTTTTT
Source organism: Mantis religiosa (assembly GCA_030765055.1). NCBI lineage: Eukaryota > Metazoa > Arthropoda > Insecta > Mantodea > Mantidae > Mantis > Mantis religiosa. Next base: position 94,003 of record JAUKNK010000990.1, read on the forward strand.
CTTAAATCCGACGATAGTTCCGAATAGCAAATTGGGGAGAGTGGAGAAACAATTTTTCAAATAATGGCGCCCGAATTACGCAAAAGGATTAAGATGCTGCAAAACCGAAAATCAAGGGGACCAGATAATATACCTACTGAAATATTAAAGCTTGGGGGTGAAGCCATGATTCACTATCTAATGCTCTTCTTCAACATGTCAATTAACAACTGTGCCTTACCGGAAGCCTGGAAAACCGCTATTATAGTTCCGATTTATAAAGGGGGTAATAAAACAGAAATAAATAATTATCGGCCAGTTAGCCTAACTTCAGTAGCATGTAAATTAATGGAGCATTTAATTGCAGAATATATAAGAGAGGAGTTAGAAAATAAAAAGTGGTATAATGAAGCGCAACATGGATTTAGACCTGGGTATTCGTACGAAAGTCAAATTACTTCAATATTTCAAAGTTTCGCAAATGAGGTAGATGCAGGGGGAAGAACTGATGCAGTGGTAATTGACTTTTCTAAAGCTTTTGGTGTAGTGCCATATAGTTTACTTACTTGTAAGCTAGCTAATACAGGAATTGACAAACGCGTGGTATTATGGGTTAAACATTTTTTGAAAGGGAGAACGCAATATGTTAAAGTAGGTAAAGAGCTGTCCGATAGTGGAACTGTAAGTTCGGGTGTGCCGCAAGGCTCAGTACTAGGGCCTTTACTGCTTCTCATTTTTTTTAATGACATTGCTGTCAATAATAACTGCCAGATAAGGTTGTTTGCAGACGATTGTATCATTTATAATAAAATTCGGAATACAGTGCATGAAACCGCTCTTAAGGATGATTTAAATGAAATCTGTAATTGGGCTGCGGCTAACAAAATGTCAATTAATGCCAAGAAAAGTAAGTCCATTGTTATTAGTAGAACTAAGGGCAAAATTATTGTTAACTATCACATGGGAGGGATGCAAATTCCACAGGTGGACAGCTGCAAATACGTGGGAGTGTACCTGGCAAGTACTGCTGGATGGGACGATCAAGTAAATTCCACAAGTTCAACTGTTAATTATGGAAATATTTAATTCAGATGGATTGTCTCAAATTAAATCGAAGCCAAATTTTTAAGTCTATTAATGGTCAATAACTGTAAAATCAATAATACGTCTAATTACAGTCGATGCTCAAAAGCTGCTCCATCGGAATCTTTGCTATGACCCTTGGGTTTGGAATTCTCTTAGGAAACTTATCGCAAGTGCTGCAGTTCATGAATGTTCCAGTCAACTTTGACATAAGCAAGAAGCACACTCTTGATTTATAAGAACTTCTACAGTTCTAAATTCATTAGACACATTTGAAACGCTCACTAGGCCTGTGTTGCGTCAGGTAATTTTGCTGTCTACATTCCTGACTTGCCGTTCCAAGCGCAAGCCAATGTAAACCCGCGACTTTACGGCATTAGACATGCAGGAATCCACTCCTTTCATGTCATTTTATGGCTAAACGAATCATTTTATCAACATAGAGTAGCCCGCCTCGGAAGCGCACATGGTTACATGCCTGCCTCACGTTCAAGAGGTCCCAAGTTCGAATCTCGGTCAGGGTGAGTTAGCTGGATAAGTTTGTTTCCGGGGTTTGCCCTTATCCTGAAAGACGAATATCGTGTAACTCTAAGGTTCATGGACACCGGACGCATTGAGCATCATTTCACTCATTTCATTCATCGTCCGATATGACATAAATGTTGGATGACGTTAATTGCAATATTCTTATGTGTATGATTTTATTTATCTTCCCGGCAATTATTATGACGTTTACTGCGGTTTTAAATGTTACGGGAAGGCACCGCCTATAGCCAATGGCGCGAAAGCATTAGCCAATTAGGATGAGGGTGTAGGTGGTTGCACGCGGAGTGATACATGTCAGCGGGGCAAGGTTATTTTAAACAGTAAATAAATCTATACTTGCAACGTTTTAGTTCCAAGCTTCCTTCATCAATTGTTATAATGCCATTACATGTGTAGCAGTGTCTACAGCTCATGATAACTTTAAACGCGACAAAAATAACCATCATTTCGAACTTCACTCTCATCTTTATTTTCCGTACAGTACTTTAAGAATATAAAGTAAACGATAAAAATTATTAACCCCCAATTGAAATGTTAAATATAACATGGAGAATTAATACTGTATATACTACGGTTCAATAAATATTTATATCATTTTATTTCGTTTATAATTCCAAAACCTAAAGCCTGATAAGAACTGGTTCAAACTTTTTTCAAGGCTTCCATTTTTTGTTTAGGTTTATACACATTTGGAGTATAAATAAAAAGTGAGAAATTGTCTCAAATATTTTTATTTACAGTATTTTAGTATATTTCTTATGAGTTTAACATTAAATGCTTTTTCTCACCATACCTTTCCAGTAATGTTTCTTATGACCCTTTTATCATAAAGTACCTACCAAGATTATAATAGTTATTTTAGGAAGGCAAAAGTCACATTCTTCATATTTACCATTGGATCACTGTGATGATGACGATGCTGATGGTCTTCCATTTTACGATCATTCGTAGCACGAATATTTCTGAGGTTCCGTTGAGGGGTAAACGTTCTTTAAACTGAAAAATACACAGGAATTTTTGTATGTTCCAATTCACAGATACATAGATGTCCACTTTATATAAGAAAAAACTTCAGTGTACCTTTTATGAAATTAAATTTAACAAAAGATGTTAGAAAATATTACACGCAGTGCTAAAGCGCTAGTAAAATGCTAAAATACACAAATGTGGTTTAAAAATTCCTTAACGTTATAAAAGTGTCAGGTAATTATTGCTTACGGCACGCTTAAACTTGTAAAACCCTGCTCTTGTCCTTGGGTCAATATGACTCAATAGGGAATGTTATGTAGTTGTTGCACTTCATAACTACTTCTTAAAAAGTGTTGCATCTTGGGAAAAAATACTTGATTTTTCTTGTATATGAAATTGTAACACTTGTGTTCCTTGGGTCAATATGACCCAATTGGTTTTAATAATAATTTAATTTAAATAATCATAACCAAATCCATGTGCATGGCAACATACACAACAGTCTGCGGTTTCCTTCTGCAACAATGCACAATATATTGTTGAACCTCTGAATATAGTACGGCCGCGCCATGCCTCAGTGGTGAGACCGCTTGGCTCTCATCAAGGCGGCCCGGGTTCGATCACAGGTGACCGCAAAGTGTGTTGGTGGACAACACGGCGCTTGGGCGGGTTTTCTCCGGTACCTCCAGTTTCCCCCACCATCTCATTCCACCGGTGCTCCATCTTCATCTCATGTATCATCAGTGTCACCGCCTGCCGTGCCCTATGTAGTAAAAGAGGGCGTTAAACACTGCACATTTCACACATTTCTGAATATAGCAAATATAAACAAGTTCACACTAGCGGTATGCAGGAGATCCGTGGTTCAAATCCCGGCCATGGCATTGAGTTTTCCATGTTCACTCTACCTATCAATAGGAACCTCAGTTGGAGTTTGATACTCTATCCACAACATGGAGGGGATCCAGTGTAAACATAATAAAACAAGCACCTGGTCCAAACTGGTCCAGCCATGCTAGTCCAGAGTAAGTGATATTAAATCTGCGTTTCAAGTAGTTATGAACTAAACCTTATGTAATATTGTATTGAAAATGACTAATGTTGAGGGCAGAGTAATAGAGCTTGGTGTTGTTCGAATGCTTATATAAAACTGGATGTGTAGATTCTCAGTATTTACGAATGTTTCACATAATCTTCCATTTTCGCTACCAATTGTTACTTCAAAATTTTAATTTCTCTACCAAGTACATATTACCTATTACGGAAATGAGAAAATATTGTATTCTAGTCAGTTCTATACCCTATACCGATATTCCCTCTTGGAACCACACATTTAGATTTCTTAAGCCAAAAAATTAAGAAAAATATCCGTATATAAGTAAACGACATAAATAAAAAAGGGCACTGTTAATAGGTAGTTAATCTTAAGATTAGGTTTAAATAACTAACGAGGATATCTTGTACAGTTAGATATAAGGCTAACACCTCAAGCGGAAAGGTAAACTGAAGAAACCACAGAAGGCTACAGGTCACAGAGGAACAGAGAATCTACAGATATATGCTGAACTACTAAACAATTCCAGATCCGAAGAACCAATTCACGACTGGAGATACCGAGAGAGGAAGGTGAAATCTTTTCCCCAGACAGCCGTCTAGTGTCGAATCGGTAGCAGTTGGGTACAGTAGCAATTATACAAGGCAAAACCAGTAGTAATTGGTCACGTGGACAAAGCGACGAAAAATCATTTTCTGGTTAAGAAGAATTGTCAAAAAATTAAAGATGAGGTATATTTCATATAAATTTGAGTCGCTGGCATGCTTAATTTATAAGAGTACTCACTCAGACTGGTCTATGTTCACCTTTTCCCCAAAAGTACTTTTCAACCCCAAATTCGGGTCATCTTCAGTGAAGTGTGCTGCAACTGCTGCCTGAAAATGCTCAGAAGATGTTCGTCTGCCTCTCCAAGGAAGGCAAGACTCCGCCCCGTGGAGGTCTCCTGATTTCTGATGCCAACCATTGGAACTGAAACATTGGCACAAATCTTACTGGGCACAGATGATTGGTTGTCACCTATTGTATTAACACTATGGTGTTGCATTGTCTCTGGATGTGAAGAAGTTAAACTGTTGGATGTTTGTTGAAGCAAATATATTTCCACTTCTGTCTCTGGTTCAGGAGCCATACCCTGGTTGCCAGCTGTTTGTTGAACTAGATGAATTTCTCTTCCATCTGCTTCATGGGTGTCCTAGATTGGTTGAAATATGAGATAAGTTTAACTTGATCTATGGTATATGTTTTCATAATAGTTGATTAATCTTCATCAGTGTTGACTTTGTTGACTTGTTTAATAAAATGTGGAACACTATTACATGCTGGTATATCAAAATTCAAAACATTTTTTCTTCACTATTTAGAAAATAATTTTTTTCCCAAATATCCAGTTCACTAATAGATTGTACATGTTTTAATAGCTGTATATTTTGACAAATATCATGGTAACATTTGCAGAAGTGATTCGCCAATGCTGATATATCTACTTATTTAAGCTATATTTCTCAAGAGCTCCATTCCACGAGTTATAAGACTTCTCTTAGTTCTTCCAATATATTATGATTCACAGTTATTACAAGGTATTTTGTATACCCCAGATAATTTTAATTAGTCGATGGTGGTACTTAAATTTTATTTAGTAAATTCTTGGTTCTGAATTTAGTTTTTGGGGCTAATTTTATATTATAATATTGAAAGATTCCTTTAAATTTATTAAAAAGCCTAAGGATGATAAGTAAATTTCTTAAATATAACTGTAGTTTTTGGTTTCTTTAAAGTAGTAATTAATTTTATGTGATTTTTATATATATGCTCATTAATAATTTTAAGTATGGTTGATTTCTTGAAGCCATTGATTTGATCAACATGTAAAGTGTGTTGGTATTCTAATTGATATTCAGACTCAAGCATTGGAACATTTGTAAGTATGTGAGTTAAACAATGAAACACCGCTAATTGATGTAAAATTGGATTGTAGTTGTTTGCTTTGATATAGTTATCTACATGTGTGTTTTCTCTGTAAATGCCAAACTTCAGTTTATTATATTTCCAAATCCTCAGATCCAAAAAGGGTAGTAATCCATTTTCTTCTATTTCTATGGCAAATTTTATAGACTCATCTGGATTATTGATAATTTTTAGGGCTTGATCAGCTTTATCATTCGGTAGAATGACGAAGATGTCATCTGCATATCTACACCACAATTTAAATATGTCTGAGTGAGTTGACGTTACTCTAGTTTCTAAGTTACTCATATATAAGTCATCTAAAAATGGAGCCAATGGATTACCCATAGGTAAATCACGTGTTTGAGTGTATAATCTTCCATTAAATGCAAATGTATTCTGATCAATGCAACAGGTACTGAAAGTTCGTAAATCTTGAATTTCAAATTCATTGATGTTGATTCAAGTAATCCAGAAACCTCTTCAGTTCGAACATTCGTAACTAAATATGTAAAATCGAGGGACCCTAGAGTGTCATTTTCAAAGATTGTAATATTCTTAATTTTCTCTATAAGTAATAGATAATTTATTTAAAGATGAAAACCCTTTTTGAGACCCATTTTGCCAACAATAATAAGGAGAACCTTTGCTGATAGGTCGCATGCTGTTATCTGAAATATGTGGTACGGTTGGATTACGGACTTTCAGTGTTTGTTTTTGAGCTAAAACAATACAATTAGCTTCATTAATAACTTTATTCATAGTTTTAATATTGGCTTGTAATGCTTTTTTCCAATTTCTGAAAAATCAGAATTTTAAGAAGTTGCATACCTCTGTCTTCATAGTAGAACTTATTAAGTAATACAATTTAATTTAGTTTGTCTGTTTTTACAAATTTGATAGATTTTTTTATTTAAATGTTTAATTGGCTTAAATGCTGGGAATTTTTTAACATATCGTAGTTTTTGAAGGGTATTTTTACATAGAGATCTAATATTTTCTCTTTCTTGTACAGGAACACTTTTAATATTTAACTCAATTTTTGCTTTAAATAACTTTATATCCTCTGAGAAAGCTACACAAGTCTTCAGTCCTTTAATAACTGGTCTAATTCGTCTTTTCTAAGTTTGAATAGATAAATTCACTACTTCTTCATTACTATTCTTGATTTTCGGAGCATAAGGCCGCTGACGTTTCAATATGAGCAACTTGGGTTTTAAACGTGTCTGTTTAATTTTCATCAATTTGTTTAAATGAGCATATGGCAAGTTTTGAAAATTGTTCCAAAGCCAAATACCCAGAGATTGAGTTAATTAAATATGAAGTTGATAAAGTTGCATGTTAATTTCGCTTAAATTTTTGTAATGTTGAATTTTCTCTGTTTTAATTACCATTTTTCCACTGTTTTTATAATAATTTTTTATAATAATAACAGTTTTTTATGTTTATTTGCATCGAAGCATTCCAAATTAAATCATGTATTTCGCACGTATTTATCAATACATATATGTCAATATTATTGGTACAACTGGTAGTGTTGATGATGATGATGATGATGATGATGATGATGATGATGATGATATTGTTGGTGGTGGTGGTTGTGGTGGTGGCGGCGGCGGTGACGGTGGCGGCGGCGGCGGCGGCGGCGGCGGTGGTGGTGGTGGCGGTGGCGGCGGTGGTGTTGGTGGTTCTATAAGCTGACTAGGATGAGCTCGATGCCGGCATTGTGATCACAAGTTTGCGAGTTCAGACCTGCTTTAGTCTGATTGTTTCTTCGTGAGGCTAAAAGTGAAATGTATCGTATCACTATCTGACATTTCAAGAACGCCCTCGTGAAGCCTCCGACATTCTGGTGACGCTAATGTGATTTTGTATATGAACTGTCATTATCAAACAAAATAGTTATTTTATTTATTTCGTTGGTCTTTACGTCATTTGGGCTCAATTAATTTGGCAATTTGGTAGTTATATAAATTGTAGTAGTTTGTCCATATAATCTGTTCTTGAGAACTGTAACAAAGGAAGTAATGTATTTATTTTCGGAACAAGACACACTGAATTTTAAATACCACGCAGTTTAATATTATTTTATGTATCGCTAATCTATGGAAGGTAGAAATATTTCCTTCAAGATAACACTACAAGTTTGAGTATTGCAAATGCATTTAAGAAGAAGAAAGGGAGAAAAAATGGTTGAGTAAGGTGAGAGGAACAGAGAGAAAAAGACGTCAATAAGGAAACGATAGATAGATACCTAAGTTGATACTGGAGAATTGTATAAAGCCACATAAGTTTCATGTGGCAAAGTTGTTTTTATTTTCCTTTAAGGTTTAAATAACTGTCCGCTGTACCCGCTGGTTAGGTGTAAGGAAACTGCACCGTCCTGGCGCAACTAACTTATGCAAACCCACCTCCCTCCCGTAGGTCAGTCTTGCACGCATCGGAATACACTACTCTCGTTTTTACAATAAGTCAAGACGGTGGCAGCTCCTCTCCGTAGTAAACCTAACCCTACTTAAAGTGCAGTTTAAAGCATAGTTAGATAGCAATTTGCAGGTTTCTATGGAAAAATCGGTTGTACTAAATGTATATAAAATAATTACGAAAACATCACACCTGAAAAATTGAAAATCAGCGCAGTTTTCAAAACCCTGTAACGAGAAACCTAGAAAGGAATCCTGGACCACGTAAGTTGCAATATCGCCTGTTTTATGGATATTACAATATAGATATATCTCCTATTTTATGTCCCTAGGAACGCCTAAAATGTAAACAACTAGACTGTAGAATTACAAGTAATGAACTGCTATCAAGTTAATTATTATGTACATTATACATGCTTTGTGCACTTGCTGTACTTTTGTTGTTTCCGGTTCTTTCTCTGGCGGCACCTTAGATTCATATTCAGACAGTTGAAGACCTGGAACAAATTGCGCAGAGCATGCGTTCGGCAATGTAGCACAATAAACCTAATAACGCTGTCTAAACTTACAAAATGGTTCGAAAATAATACTACCCTGGACGTTTTCTCGTGTCAAATAAAGATCCCGTACCAATAGTACTCAAATCCCAAATTCTATGTTCAAATGCTGCACTTCATAAATTCTAAACGGAGTGTATGAAAGAAGGAGTTTACTTACTCACATTTGTATATAATATACAACAATGATAACAACAATATTAATCACCAAGAGGTTGTTAGGAGCAAATCTCTTTCGTGAGTTAAGTTTCAAATGTTGGTTAAACATTTAGTCGCTTTATGTTTCTTTTAACATCTAGGAAATGTGTAATAACTTTTATCTTAAATTTGGAGCAGGTGGAAAATTAAGCCTTTGTGGAAGAGTGGATTGAAAAATTAGTGTGAGTGGTATATGTTAACGTTTTGTTATAAATATGCGTTACGAATAACACGATTTAGTAGTTAGTTTAAATTGCACGCCAGGGACGCAACACTTGTAACACCAGCAATGGAGCAGTGCGTGCCTCTGCCCAGAGATGGCTCTACCTGTAAAATTGTTTAATCGGAAAAAAGATTTCCAAATACTCGCAAAGATAAGTAACAAGTTGCCATTATGTTATTTAGATATAAACTATATTTAATTGATTTCTATGGCATGGAAACGAAGAGTAGTTATACCATACAGTGAGATAAAATGTAAAAAACTAATAATTGCTTATAGGAATGGAAGCTTCTAAAATGAATATATATGTAGATCTAATTGCTTCCCTTGCAATGATTTCGTTGTTACTTCTTTCTACCTTTTTATCTTATATGTTGAGCATATAATATCTAACAAGTATCTCTAGTATTTTGAATGTGCTGCTGATTTAGTTGGACAGTTCATATCATATTGGTATGGTGAAATAGTTAAGAGCAAGCGAACCGTGGTTCAAATCCAGGCTATGACTGGTTCTACTTTTCCACGGTTACTGTCACAGCCTAGTTAATTGCTTTACACCTCTCGCTTACATAAATTTGGATTTAATGTTACTTGATTTTGTGTCCAGAGGCTGTCATTTATAATGAGGTAATATGTAACAAACCAGAAAGTTTACCAAAAATTATTTACAGCTTTCTCTTATTCTACCACATGGATTTAATGTTACTAGCGCCTTCTCCATACTTGTAGTGTATGCGGCTATAATATTTACATTTGCAGGTGAATTAATCTGTGTCACGCCACCCTTGGATGATCAAATTGATTTTAGTTTTCATTTTCTATCTTATATATATGTAAGCAACATTGTTGTTATTCTCATTCATCTGCACGTGAATGATGAGCGGCCTTCATTTAACTACGTTTGTATGGATTAGACTTTTCTCCTACTAGTAGTGGTGGTGTGTACGCTAAATTCAAGGGCTCCCTAGTTCCAATGTAGGTCAGGTTCCGCTATCTGGATAAGGTATTTTTCGGGGGTTTCCCTTATCCTGAAAAATTAATGTCAGGAAGCTGTAAACCTCATGGACCCCGAAAACATTTGAGCAGCAATTCGCCAAATTCATTCACCGTCGGATATGACTTAACGTTGGAGGACTTAAAACTACCAAAACATAAGAAAGAAACTGTCTCAATGTGCCAACTTCTATCTACAATACAATACATCGATTGTCCAATCAATAGCATCAAACCGCCAACTAATATACAAATGTGTATCCAAATTTTATTGAGTTGTTCCAAAGTGATGAGGTTCAGAGGTTGCACTATTACAAAAACAATATCTTCACTCCACGAATGTATTCCGATGTATGCAAGACTGACCTACTTACTATTCATACTATAGAAGGTAAAAATATAAGATAAATAAAGTTACAAAAAGTACCAAGCATTCAAAAATACAAATGAGTGCTAAATAATATTACGGAAACTGATATTGTTACAAGAAGTAACTTTACGTAGGCAACCTTTGACACGCGTGGTACAGACGCGAGCAAATATATTCCGATGCTTACAAGACTGACCTCCAGGAGGGAGGCGAGTTTGTTATCAGTTAGTCATGCCAGGACGTCATTTTCTCACTCTTCCTCCCTCGCGCATATCTTCGTCAACAATTTGAATCTCCCTTTCCTATTTTTAAATGCATTTCCAATACTCACACTTGTAGTTTTATCTGAAATGAAATACTTCTGCGTTTCATAAATTACCGATAATTAGTATAATATTAAACTGCGTGGTACTTAAAATGAAGTTTATATTGCTCGGAAAATAAATACATTATTTCCTTTGTTGCAGCTCCCAAGAACCGATTATATGGACATACTACTACAATTAGTATAGCCACCAAGTTAAGAATTGACCTGACGCCCGCCTCGGTAGCGTGTCTGTCTCACATTCGAGAGATCCCGAGATCGAATCTAGATCAGGTTGAGTTACCTAGATAAGGCTTTTACCAGGATTTTCCCTTATTCTTCAAGGCAAATCTCGGGTAATTCTAAGCTCCATGGACACTGGAGTCACTTGAGCAACATTTTACCCAATTCATTCACCGTCCGATATGACTTAACGATGGAGGACGTAAAATACAAAGAAACAAAACTGACTTCACACTAAATGGGCATTGAATTAATTGAGACGGGTATATGGACACAGTGGTGGTTTTCGGTGGTGATCCGTGCCGTGAGGTTACGATCCGTGAGTGATACGAGGTCCGTCGATTCCGAGGTCTGCTTTCGTATACACTGAGTGTTCGAGTGACGTTAGAAATGTTGTGCGATGAAACTTTTTTGTGCAGGAGTGAAGTGAGCAGTGAAAAAGTGTTAGTGTTAGTGCAGTGCTAGTGCGCAAATTGACGCTTATTCAACGAACAGCCAGCAAAAATCAACTTGGGACGTCAAAACGTGTGCTTTTCTTACACGCAAAAAGTGGCGTCCTAACGCATGCAGGCCAAGCCACCAGCTCCAAGCGGCTGACACGTAACAGCCTGCAGCGAAACATGGCGGCAGTAACACCGATGCCAAGCGGCAGCAAACCTCCCGTTTGCAAAACTACGCAGCAGCCAGACAGCAGTAGCATCCAACACTCTCGCCTTACATTGCCCGAGGAGCCCATGCTGGTAGAGGGAGCAGCAGAACCCGCAGTTCCTAGAGAACTCAAAGCACAGTACAACAAACTTGAGAAAGAGGTCGCCGACCTACAAATTGTAATAAAATATTATACGGACCTGCTGAATAACCAAGATGCAGATTCTCCCAACTTCCAGAAAGTATCAGCCGACCTTGGTAACTGCTACCGGGACCACGCCCGCAAGAAGCGACAGCTGGTGGATCTGGGTGCAGGCTGGCAACCCGCCGCAGTCAGAAAGCGCCCCCTACGCCGGGGAAGCAGCGAGGAGGGCCTCGCCGAAAATGACCAGCTTCACCAAAAAATTCGGTCCAAAAAACAAAACACCAGCCACCAGCAACTACTACCACAGCAACCGCCAAAAAGTTTAGGTCCTGACTCCAGATGAGGTGGAAGACGGCGAAAGAGAACCACCCGCCGAACCGCAATCTTCACAACAAAACTCCCCCCCCTACAGCGACTCCAGCGACCAAACAAACTCCCATTAAACAGCGCCCACCCCAACACACACTACCTGCCACACCCGTAACTTCCACCAGCACAACCACGACACAGCCAAAGGAGGCCCAAAGGCCACCGAGGATTATTATCCTGGATAAAAACGCAATAACCAAGGTCCTGCATCTGCTACGCACAACACTGCCAGCCGACTCCTTCAAGCTGCAGACCACGAGGGATTGTGTTAAGCTGTTCCTCCAGAGGAAGACTGACGCCGCCCCCACGATGGAACTGCTGCACAAAGCAGGTGTGCAGCACTACAGCTTTGCTCCAAGAAGTGAGCAGCCACTCCGTTTAAGGGTAAAATGGTTCTCAGTCGACCTGGAGGAAGAGGTCGTCAAAGAAGATCTCGTCCTCAAGGGATACACAGGAGCACAATTACGACAGCTGCGGGTACAAGGGTGACCTCTACCCAACTTGCAGATAGCCATGGACAGGACGACAGGTAATCAAAACTTAATCAATGAAAAAGTGATATGTCATGTGATGGTTGCCATAGAGGTCCTAAGACCAACAATAACATCACCCAGTGCTACAACTGTCAGCAGCTGGGTCATACATTTGAATTTTGCAAAATGACCTCTAGGTGCGTCCTATGCAGTGGCTTCCACCGCTTCTCGGCTTGCCCAGAAAAGGCCAATCAGGTCGTCCAATCTCGTTAAGAAATTTGCGGGGAAACGCATCCTGCAAGCTACAGGGGGTGCGAAATGTTCAAGTACGAACGCCACCGCCGCCAACTGGCAACTATAGCCAACTCAAATCCTGGTGCCCACCAGGGCCACGTCCCATTGTCAACCCGGCTCTGGTATAGCCCGGTCTCTCCTACGCGAGGACCGTGAAGGTGCAAACGGCAACTACGCCACCTACAAGAGGTCCAGCATCTCCCCCCACTCAGGAATCGTCATACGACCTGAGTGGTCTGAAAGAACTGTTTCAGCTCATCAAGGAGTTCAACCTCCCAAAATTAAAATCCTTTGCTGCAACCATAAAAGTTGCACAGGCACCATGGATAAATTACCAGTCATCACATGCTATTTAAGCGAAATCCTCGATTAAATGGCATCTGTAAGGGAAGGCATAACTTTAACTCATGCTCTCCTGTGGAACGCTGATAGTATCCACAGGAAGCAATACGATTTTGAAAATTACCTATGGCGCAACAAAATTGATATCGCATTTATTTGCGAAACAAAATTAAAAGCAGAGATAAAATTTAAGATACATGGGTATCAAATCTTTCGGACTGATAGATTTGGCAGACCGGGGGGAGGAACCGCCAATTTATTAAAAGAGCATGTGGCTCACGCTTCCGTAACACTACCAAGTTTAGCTACATTAGAGTGCACAGCACTTAAAACTCATATTAATAATAGGACGGTCATGTTGGTGCCTCTTTACAAACCCCCACAACTACCACTTCATACACGAGACCTCGAACAAATCCTCGCTATGGAGGAGAACGTTATAATCGCAGGAGATTTCAACGCTTCGCACCCCTGGTGGCATGCACGCAGAGAAAATGCGGCAGGAAATCTCCTGGTAGAGTTTATAACAGAAAATGATGACTATGAGGTGCACCTCTCAGATGACCCAAAGTTTTGGCACAGATCAGGACGAGAGGATCCTGAAATTTTGGACTTTGTTATCTCTAAAAATATGGCGGTTGTACAAACCTTAAAGTATATCACAGCTTGGATTCCGACCATCTGCCTGTGCATTTCCAGATAAGAGGCGCCATTTGTGCCAACGCCCCTGGAATTAGGAAACGTGCTGACACGAACTGGGATGCTTTCACTCTTGCAATGCATAGGATGACACAACCCAAGCTGTCATACAGCAACGAGGCGGAAATAGATGTCGCCGATGAAAATTTCCCCGCCTCGCTGCGTACGGCCAGAAAAAGTGCCACCACATACACCACAAGCCCACCCAGTTTCTGCATATACCCACAGGTGGAACTTCTCATTGCTAGGCGAAGTCGCTTGATGAGGCTCTGGAGGCAAACGCGCCAGGCCGAATACAAAGTAGCAGCAAATTGGCTGCGTAAAACCATTTGCCGTCAAATTCATATTAACAAAATTGATCAGTGGGAAACCAAAATGAAAAGTACCACACATTCGGACTATTCATTGTGGAAATTACTTCGGGCATTTCAGACCTCAAGCGACAACACCAGCACTGAGGCCCTTCATACTCGTCTCGGCCTGCACTTCTCCGCAGAGGAGAAAGCTGAGGTGTAGGCCGATTGTCTGAAAGACAGGTTCTCTGACAACCCAACGGCAAACCCTGCCATAGAGTGGGAAGTAAACGAATGGGTACAAACATGGGTGGCGCGGAAGCGAGAGCAACCATTCCAGCTTATTACGCCGCAGGAAGTTTACAAGTTCATTAGGTCACTACCTAATGGGAAAGCCGCCGGCCCTGACAGAGTGACTAATGAGGAACTTAAGCACCTCCCGAGGAAGGCCCTGGTGCACCTAACAAAGATATTCAATGCTTGCTTGCAGCAAAACTACTTCCCAACAACTTGGAAGCTAGCCAAGGTAATAATGCTTCAAAACACAGGGAAGAGCGTCAGGTAGCCTCAAAATTACCACCCCATTAGTCTCCTGTAAGCAATTGGTAAATTGCTAGGAAAACTCATCCTTTCTCAACTTAAAAATCACATTTGGGAACAGATGAACTTTCAAAATCCCAATTTGGCTTTAGAAAAAGTCACTGCATAGAATTACAACTATTAAGACTTACCAACGATATAACATAGTAATTTAACAACAAGGCTCCAACATAGGCATTATATCTGGACGTAGAAGCCGCTTTTGACCGGTGCTGGCACAAAGGTCTACTTTACAAGCTGCACCAACAATTTCCCGGACTCGAACATTACCTATACCTGCTGCATAGTTTTCTAGAAAACAGACGCATCTACGTCCAAGTGGGCCGCTCCTCTTCACATGAGCGAGCCATGCAAGCTGGCGTACCTCAAGGGGCAGTAATGTCCCCATATTTTTATATATTGTATACCAATGACTTCCTTGTGGATGGTAGATACAAGGTCACCATGTGTGCTGACGACAGCGCCATCTACAACCACCACAAAAATGCAAAATACGGGCTTTTGGAAATGCAGCGGTACACTGACCGCTTCCTCTCATGGTGTCATGATTGGAAATTCAAAGTTAATGCCGAAGAATGTCAGCTGATTTATTTCTCTAACCAGCTGAACCCTCCGGCCATGGACCTAACGGTTGGTGGTCAAAGGTTGCACTG
This sequence comes from Mantis religiosa, assembly GCA_030765055.1. NCBI lineage: Eukaryota > Metazoa > Arthropoda > Insecta > Mantodea > Mantidae > Mantis > Mantis religiosa. The sequence goes on from JAUKNK010000990.1 coordinate 109,405, forward strand.
TCTTCAGCATGTTAAATCCTTAGACGTTACTATGGACAAAAAATGCTCTGGAACGCCCACATACAAGATAATGCCAACAAAGGTTGGCAGAGACTAAAGTTATGCACTCCCATCTTCCGTAGCAAGGAAGTAAAACTCAAAACAAAACCCATTCTGTATAAATAATTTATTTTATCTGTGGTCCCCTACGCATGCGCAGCCTGGGCTCATGCATCCAAAACACATATAAAAAAGCTACAAACTTTGCAAAACTTGGCACTCCGAAAAATCCTCAGTCCCCAACTATTAACAAACAATATCACGCTCCACCAAGAATGCAACATCCCGACCATAGAATCAGCGATAGAAAAAAGCACCAGGTCGGTATGGGTAAAAATACACCAACACGAGAACCCAATAATCTACAAAATCGGTAGCGGCGAGCCTAAACATCGCAAACACAAGAGAATAAAGAAGTTCTAACGGCTCAGCCGCCACACCTGAACATCCCCATACCGACCAGCCCAAGACAGCACATATATGGAGAGGTCGCCCAAAGATCACCTGACCCGCACAGGAAAACTGCGGGAACCGTGTAAGTATTGTACATAGTGTATATAGTGATATAAAAGTTTGTATATGTATGGCTGGGGAAGGAACGTGCTGGGCGCGACCTGCGTATGTATGCGTGTGTGTAAGCTAGAGAGTTATGAGTGTACAGTGTATATAGTTTTATAAAATAAATTAAGTGTTGAACAAAACATAAAGACAAAACAAACTAAAATGTAAATTTAAAAGCTGTTCTCGGTGGCCAATGCAACATAATTTTGTGAGTAAAATATTACTAAAACAGGTACATTATCTATAGTAGCAGGTTCGTTGTTTAATAAGTACCTATGCAGCTAAAACCAAATAGCACTTTTTAAAAAAGTCACCCATTTACACTGAAACACTAAATGACATTTACAGTTTAGAATATTTCACAATTATGTTCTGTTCATTTTCGGTTCTCACATATTTGACAATGTTCACAGATACAACCATTATTTCAGATATCATTGGAATCTTTCACAGCCAGGGTTCATAATATGGAAAGAAAGTTAAACACGTTTAATACAATAACATTTTCACCAATTTTTAGAGTCTTTCCACGCTTATGTTTCTGTACACAACTTAGAGGAACTGAGCACTTCACATACTTACTTCACGCCCGAATATGCCATTCCAATTGGACGAGTGGAGGACCATCTTTTTATTGCCGTAAACAAAACAATTGGGGAACAACCTACTACGACGTAACTATATATGGAATTACACAGTTCATGTTTAAATGTTTTGGAAGTGGAGTTACAGCAATTATACACCACATTCATTATCTGAATGTACCAAATAAGCGATAATATATGCAATGTAATAACGAACAATTTTCACTCGTGCTTCACTGCTTCGCTCGCTCTAAAAATTGTGCTACGGCGTAGTGTTGAAATCCATACATATACTTTAAAGCCGAATAAGGTTTGGCTGTCTAGCACAGCGGATTTTATGTTCTCATACCACCTTGCTATTGACGACGCAAGAGTTAAGTGTGCTGTAGTAATCGTGACTGTACACGAGCTACTGAAGTTGTTTTAAACGGTTGGATTAAAGCTACGAGAGCTGTTCAATAAGGAATGATCATAATTTTTTACGGTCATGATTTTTCGCACTACAATTCAAGATTGTTATATTCTGTTAGCTTGATGTAAAAAAAAAACACGCCGTGCTAGTTTCATTGTTGGTTGAGAACCAGGCAAATTCAGATATGTTAAGTATCGCCTACCGCTGCAATGAAGGTAACACGTGAGGGACAATACGCATCTTTGAAATTCAACGTTCATCTCAACAAATCTACAGTTGAGGCCTATACAATATTACAGGAGCTCTATGGAGAGTCTGTTCTTCCCTACATCACAGCTTGAAGGTGGTTTAGAATGTTTAAAGAGGGGAGGCAATCAATTTCAAAGGAAGGTGGACCCAATGTACCAGTTACTGCTCTTTTGGAAGAAAAAATCAACACTGCTGCTGCCATTGTGATAGAGCATCCACGAATTACCTTAAGATCACTTTTTGTAATACTGGGCATTTCATTGGGTGCCACCCACACGTTGGTGACAAAAACATTACACATGAGACGTGTTTATGCGCGATGGGTTCCAAGACTGTTGATTCCCGAACAAAAGGACATTCGCCTGCAGGGCTGCATGCAGTTAACGTTGATGTTAGAGGATGATCAGGAGTTTCTTTCAAACGTAATCACTGCTGATGAGACTTGGCTACATCATTTTGATCCTGAGAGCAAACATTAAAGCTCAGTGTGGAACCTCCTTCATCACCAAACCCCCAAAAAGCAAAAGTGGTTGCTTCTGCTGGGAAAGTTTGGCCATCTCATTTTTTGATATTCATGGAATGGCTTATCAGCATGTTGTAACTTCACACACATAGTAACTGCACAATACTACAGAGATGTCCTAAAAACATTGCAAGTCCACATCAGGCGCAGAAACCATATTTCCATGAAGCAGGCTGGATGCTGCACCACGATATTGCGCAGCTGCATATTGCCAATGTTGTTGCTGAATGTCTTGCAAAAACCATCATGAAGTGCATCCCTCACCCTCCCTATAGTCCGTTTTTAGCTCCATGTGGATTTCTTCTGTTCCCTAACTTGAAGAAACGCCTTCGTGTGAGGCATTATCCATCTTCAGAAGCATTGGTGAAGGCTGCGGAAGCGATTTTGAAGGATATCTCATAAAAGTTTTCCAGCATATCTTTGAAGACTGGCAGAAATGCTGGGATAAGTGCATCATATTCAGGGGAGACTGTTCTGAGAAGGACCATCAAAATTATGAGGATGAGTAAAGGTACGTTGTCAAAACAAGTTGTGATCATTCTTTATTGAATAGCCCTCGTATTTTAATAGTTATGTGTGTTCACGACTGCTAAAGCTCACATAACCATTTGCGTCATCATTAACAATACGGCCAGCGGAAAACCTGAATGCCAGCTAACCTAGTATGAATGGTATACGTTAGAAAATATTCGTTCATAGTTGCTCTATGTAAGATTAATGGATTTGGTAATGCATGCAAATTTAATCTCTAATTTTCAGGCTGAAAGTCAAGTTCCGGATCTTGCTATAAGTTTTCCAAGTTACTAATATATATATGGGAAAGTTTCTATGAAAAGTACAAAACTCATAAAATTCGTTTTTACATACATTCAAAATTCACGTTTTGTCCCTCTACACTTGATAGTTCATCTCTTCCCATACACGAGTCAACATAGAAACGGTGATGGTTTCGAAGGCGGCTTGGATGCGCTGCTTCACTTCCTGATGCAATTGTAGACTGCAGTGGTGTATATCTAGGGCTGTCAAAGCTATTACATAAGCCCATATATAAATAAAACTAGAAATTAATCAGAAATAATAATAATTGCAAAACCAGCCAGTTCACCCCCATAAAGAATTAGTGCGTAGGGTGAAATATTTCTCGTTCCCTCTCACTGAACAGAGGGGGAAGCAGAGCTTCGGAAGCTTACTGCTGCAGCCTTCTCTACCTTACAGGCAGCAAGGGAGGAGGTGGAGAAATACAGGATTCAGCAAGCCAAGGCTTCGGAATCTTACATTGCTCCACACATACGAGCTTCTCCGAAATGTTCCTACGGACACGACTGGCTTTGGAATTCGGCATAGCTCGTGGAATTAAGGGCAAGGAAGAGTATGTTTTCAATTATTGTGTGATTATTACGGTCCTCAACAGCCGTATTAGTATCTATTGTTTATTTCATAGTTCGGACTATACCAAGACAGTGGTTAGCGCTAATTCTTCGAAATGTGTGAAGAATGTGTAATTAAACTATTAGTACAAAGGCCATTTTCGCAGCTTAAATACGAGGATAAGTTAGTGCCAATGAAACATGGAAGGCCCACACCAGCTATTCCGCACTTGCAGTGTGAACAGAAGGAAAAGAACAAGAAGCCTTGTAAAAGGTATCTTAATACAAGTAATTACGAAAAGAATGAGTGGCTGTCGGGTTCATTCGAAATAAATAAACTTTATAGCTGGTCTTGCTTGTTGTTTGCAACTGAGAAAACACCCTGAAGTACTGCGGGTTTCACAAACTTTGCTTATTTAATCACAGCTTTGGATAAACATAAAAGATCAAAAACTCATACAAAATCTTTAATGGCATTAGAAACTTTCGGCAATCAACAGATAGTCCATGCAATGAATTACCAAAGGAAACTTGCTGACAGTTTTCACAATGAAAGTTTTAAGGAAAATATAAATGTATTGAAAATATTGATTGATGCCGAAATAAAAATTTTAGTTTAGAAGCCACGATGAAAGTGAGGAGTCATTAAATAAAGGCAGTTATATAGATTTGCTACAATTTCTTGTTAATTATGATGCGACACTGTTCAGCATCTGAAGAGAGCTACCGTTTTCAAAGGCATTTCGGCTCTTATACGGAATGGTCTAATCGATGTCGTGGCCAGTGTTGTTAGAGGTAGGATTAAATCAGATTCTGATGAGACTTTTTTGTTGGACTCATGCTCGATGAAATGACTGATGTTACCAATTAAAGTAGAATGTCTACTATTCTACGGTATGTTGACGATGAATTACAAAGAACGATATCTACATTTCACTGATGTAAGTTCTGATCCAAAAGGCAGTGGTTTATTTAAATATGTAAAAAGAGAACGTTATAAATCATTTAGGATGTTCAAAACAATTTGTTGCTCAAACTTTCGATGGTGCTGCAGTGATGGCCAACATGTTGCTGGACTTCAGACCTTAATTAAAACTCAGTATCCAGATCCTACCTTCATCCACTGCTATAGCCACAGACCTAAACTAATACTTTGATATTTTGAAGAGGAAGAATAAGAAGGCTTTGATATCTTAGAGAGGCTCTTTATTAATTAAATGTTTTGTTTATGGTATCTTTACATACTTGCCAGTAGTTAGCACTGAGAAATTTATCATATTTTGGAAAGGAACCTAATGAAGGAGACGTTTTGTGTTGGGCACTTCTATACACTTGCCAGTTGTGAAAACTGAGAACTTTCTGATATTTTGGAAAGGAAAATAGTGACGGAAACATTTTGTGCTTCGAAGGGTTTCTTATTTAGTATATGAACTTAGAGAAGGAAATGTTTTGTGTACGTTACATGCAAACACTTGTCAACTGTAAACACAGGCAAAGTTTTGATATTATGGAGATAAATTTTAAGAAGGAATTGTGTTGTTTGGGGCATCTGCACACAGTTGCCAGCTGTAAACACAACGAAGGTTTTGATTATTTGGAGACGAACTTTAAGAAAGAAAGATTTTGTTTAGGGTACCTCCACACATTTGCAAGTCGTAAACGCTGACAGGGTTTGGATATTTTGGAAATGAACTTAAAGAAGGAAATTTATGTTTACAGCTTACCAGTTGTAAGCACTGAACATGTTCTGATATTTTGGGAAGACCTTAATGAAGGAAACGTTTTATGTGGGTACCTCCGCAGATGCCAGCTGTAGACACTGACAGGGTTATGATATTTTGGAAAGGAACTTAATGAAGGAAACGTTTCTTTTGAGTACCTCCACAGATTCCAGTTGTAGACACTGACAAAGTTCTGATATTTTGGAAAAGAACTTAATGAAGGAAACGTTTCTGTTGGGGACCTCCAGAGATTCCAGTTGTAGACACTGACAAATTTCTGATATTTTGGAGAGGAGCTTAATGAAGGAAACGTTCTTTTTGGTTACCTCCACACACTTGACAGTTGTGAACACTGTGAGAGTTTTGATATTTTGTGAGGAAACTGTATGATGGAGTACCTCCGCTAAATTGCCAGTTGTTAACACTGAGATTGTTCTGATATTTTTGAAAGGAACTATATGAAGAGAAGCTTTCTATTAGTAGACCTCCGCACACTTGCCAGTTGTAAACAGTGTGGGAGTTTTTGGTATTTTGGAAATATACTTTAACAGGAAAAGGTTTTGTTTAGGGTATCTCCTCACACTTTCCCGTGGTGTACACTGATATGGAGACGACCCTTAACAATGTATTTTTTAGGATACCTCTACATACCAGCCTTTTGTGACAACTGAGATGGTTTTGATACTTCTGAGGAACTTTAGGAAATGATTTGTTTAGGGTGCCGCTACACACTTTCCAGTTGTAATTACCTAGAAATGTTTTTATTTTAGTAAGGAACTTCAGGAATAAATGTGTTTGTTTGGAGTACCTCCATACTCTTGCCAGTTAACACTGAGAAGGTTTATATATTTTCGAAATGAGCTTCAGGAAGGAAAGGGTGTGTTTAGAGTTCCTCCATACACTTGCAATTTGTAAACACAATGAAAGTATTGATAACTTATGAAGGAACTCTCCAAGAAGGAGTTTTTATCTTTAGGGCCCCTCCACTCACTTGCCATTTGTTAGCACTGAGAGAGTTTTGATATTTTTGAATGGATCTATAACAAGAACAGCTTGTTTTAGGGTACGTCCATATCCTTGCCAGTTTCATATACTGAGAGTTTTTGGTATCTTGTAAATGAACTTTAGGAAGGAAATGTATTGTTTAGAGTACCTCCACAAACACTCCAGTTGCAAACACTTAGAAGATATTGCTATTTTAGAGATGGACTTTCTGAAGCAAAAGCTTTCATTAGGGTACCTCCCCACACTTGCCACTTGTAAATTCTGAGATTCTTGTATTTTAAAAATGAGCTTGAAAGCGAAAGGTTTTACTTTAGTGTACCTCAGGAAACCTGCCGGCTGCAAACTCTCAGAAAGTCTTAATACTTTGGAGAAAAGCTCTGAGCATGAAAGGTATGGTTTAGTGAAACTTAAAAATCCTGCCAGTCGCGAACAGTCAGAAGGTTTTGATATATCGGGGAGCTCCTTTAAGAAGACAAGGGTTTTGTTCAGTCTACCTTCACACACTTGAGAGTTGTGAATCCTGAGAAGTTTCTGAAGCTTTGGATGTGAATGCTAAGAGGGAAACGTTTTGGGAAGGGTACCTATATACACTTACCAGTTGTAAACACTGGGATGTTTCTGGTATTTTGGAAATGAACCTTCAGAATGAAAGATGTTGTCTAGGGTACATGTACTCTCCTGCCAGTTGTAAACACTGCGAAAATGTTGACATTTTGGAAAGGAGCTTTAGAAAGGAAATGTTCTTTTAGGTTACCTAAACACACGCTGGGCAGTTTTATACACTGTGAGAGTTTTAATATTTTGGACAGAAATTTTTTGAACGAAACGTTTTCTTGATCTACCTCCACACAATTGAAATCTGTAAACACTGTGAGGGTTTCGATATTTTAGAATGGATCTTAACGAAGGAAACTTCTTTTAGGGTACCAGCACACCATTACCAGTTGGAAACACTATGAGGGTTTTGATACTTTTCCAAGAAGCCTAAAGATTGAAGGTTTTCTTTTAGGGCACCTCCACAAACTTGGCAGTTGTAACTATTGTGAGAGTTTTGGTATTTTGGAAGGGAACTGCATGAAGCAAACGTTTTGTTCAGTGAACCTCCACACAATTGCCAGTTGTAAACACTGTGAGATATGTGATATTTTTGAAAGGAACTTTTTGAAGCAGGCGCCTTTTTGCGGTAACTCCACACACAGAGCAGTTGTATACATATAAACATTTTCTTATTTTGTAGAGGAACTTTAAGAATATTCTAATTTTTTGGAGCGGATTCTTAAAAAGGTAATTTTTATCTGGGTTAGGAATGAGAGGTTCTGTTTGGCGTACCTCCACACACTTGCCAGTTACTAACATTGATAGAATTTTATCTTTTTGGAATGAACTTTATGAAGGAAAGTATTTTATTACGGTACCACCACACTCTTGCCAGTTATAAAAACTGTGGAAATTTTGATATTTTTGAAACGTACTTTAAGAGGTAGGAGAGTGTCTTAGGGTATCTGCACACACTTGCCAATTGTAAACACTTAGATGATTTTGTTATTTTGGAAAGGAAGTTAAAGAAGGAAAGGTTTTTATTAGGCTAACTCCAAACACTTTCCGGTTGTAAACACAGGGAGCTTTAATTTTTTGGAAATGAACTTTAAGAAGGATATCTTTCTTCTTAGGATACCTCAAAACACTTGCCAGTTGTAAACACTGTGAGAGTTTTGATACTTTGGGGAGCAGCTTTATGAATGAATCGTTTGCTGTAGGGTACCTTCACCCGCTTGCCAGTTGTCAAACTGTGAAAATGTTGATATTTTGGAATTGAAGTTTAGGAAAGACACGTTTTGTTTAGGGAACCTTTGCACACTTGGCAGTGTATACACTGAGAAGCTTTTGATATTTTGGAAACCCCTATGTCCTCTAACCCATGTGATACACACGTGATTAATGTTTTTAATAATATCGTTTCTTATGTTGCTATCAAGTGAATATGTAGTATATGTATCTCTTATAACACTGACAGGTGCCTGGGAATCACTGTGTATACTTGCGCTATAGTTATGTCTATGGCACCACTTTACTGCTTGATCCAGTGCAAAAAGTTCAGCCTGGAATATAGAGCAATTAGTTGCAAGTCTGCATCCTCTATAAAGTAACTCTTTGTTTTTATCGAGCACAACAAAAGCGCATCCCAAACAAGCTGGATTCTTTGGTTGACCAGAATATCGTTAGCTATGCGTGCAGATGTTGCAGTTCGGACTCAAAGGAATCTGACCCTCCCGCCCACTAATGCCCGTCATAAATCATATCCACACTTCAGAACTAGAACACTGTCGTGGAGGACCAATAGCCACCCTGATTTTCTGGAAACGATAGTCGCATGTTTACTGTGAAGTCTCGGTTGCCAAAGTTTCAACTTCCAGTTGATCTGTTTCATTACGTGCACAAAATTCATTGTGTGTCACGATGTGGAGATCGTGGGAGGGAAATGCAGTGGTGAATGCAAATAAAGTAACAGGTAACTTTCAGTCAAGTGAAAATAATCAAAGTGAAGACAATAGTGTGAATAAATTGGAAGGTGTTGCCGGGCCGAGTTATGTTACTGGAAAAGCCTCAAAAACAAAGTTATAACGGGAACTTTTTCTAAGCAAATTCAAGGGCTTGTTTTGAACACATATAAATATGTGCTGACAAATAATCTTGGCAATGGGTCCTGCAATGAATCTGATGATAAATTCTGCGTATTGACATAATTACAGTAAGAAACATTGTGACGAAAGGACCACCAAAGACGCTGATCAAGTGTGAAAAAAGGAAACTTTTCTCTAAAATAGATAATCTCACATGTGATTTAATTCATCGAGAAATTTATAGATTCCATGCAAAAGAAGAGCGGCCACCTTAGACGAATTGGTTGCACATTTGCAAGACATTTGTGATTTTCATTATGGGCACTCCAATTTGCGCCGCCTCCTAAAGGAGCTGAGTTTCTAATACCGCACTTTGAATCAGATAAGGGTTGTTATGGAATCCGGCAGAATTGTAGCTTGGCGATATTTGCAGTACTAGATATATATGTCAAAACTAAGGAAGTTTCGCAGTTATGGACATAAGATCATTAATTTAGACGAAACCTCTTACGATATCCATGACGTATTGAGAAAGGTGGCAAGCTTGCAGAACGGTCTGGAAGACGGATGTCCGGGATTGTAAAACGATTATAACGGTTCGTCAATGGAGTCGGCCGACGTGCACAGGAGTTAACTAAACAGACTTTACGGTTATTCTCGCTAATTTCGTGAAATACACTAGGATTTTCATCTTCCAATGAATGAGACCTCGGAAGAAAGTCCAATTCAGGAAGTTGAGGTGAACCTTGATAAACCCTTCTTTATGTTATATGTCTTTGCACCGAAGATTTCCAATAAATATAAGGGTTTAGTGGCTTCAATTAGAAGTGCAGCATTTGTGGAAATCGTTTTATATCCCTTGATGATTCTAAGTAAAAATCCCCTTTGTATCTGGTAGAGTTTACATTGCACCCAGCGTTTATGTAGTACATCTTGGAATACTGCTAAGCAGTATAGTACAAGATGTTTGGTAGCTCCAACGTATAACATCATCGCCGTAAGTTGAGACCCCATGTGAGACGTGGCGCAATTGACAAACCATTGAGAAGTCTACTGATTTTTATTTGCACATGGTTGAAGTGTTCTCTAAATGTAAGTTTGGGATTTAAAATTAATCCAAGGTAAGAAAATGTGTTCACTAAAATGCTTCTGTGTCTGTTAAGATGAATTACCCTTTCCTCTTTCACCTTTCTTCTACTGACTACCATTGCGTTTGCCTCTGTTGAATTCAAAGAGAATTTGTTATTTACTCCCCACTGGAAAAGTTGTTCTAATAGTTTGTTTGCTATTGTAGATATACTATTGATAGTTTTGTCATTCATCAACAGAAGCGCATCATCTGCATATGATATAATATCGCAGTTTGCAGGTAATTTTATGCTTAAGAGATCTTCATATAATATGTTCCAAAGACCCGGGCTGCAGGAAGAACCTTGAGGCCAGCCTTTGCTGAAGAATTTTTCTATTGTAGATCTACAGAGGGATAGTTGTGCTCTTCTGTTAAAGAAAAATATCTGCATAATTTTAAATAAATTGCTTGGGCAGCGTTTCTTCTTTAATTGTAAAAGTAGGCTAGGCCACCATATGTTATTGGAAGCACCAGTTATATCAAGAGATACAAGCATGTCATACATTTTCTGTCTGAATATATGCTTTATCCAGTCGGTATCTTGTAGCACTATATCCTCGGTTGACTTGCGGACACGCCTTGGCTCAGTGGTTAGACCGCTTGGCTTTCACCAAGGCTGCCCGGTTTCGATCCCAGGTGACCGCAAAGTGAGATTTGTGGTGGACAACACGGCGTTGGGGCGGGTTTTCTGTGGGACCTCCGGTTTCCCCCGCCTTCTCATTCCACCGGTGCTCCATCTTCATCTCACGTATCATCAGTGTCACCGCCTGCGGTGCCGTATGTAGTAAAAGCGGACGTTAAACAGTACACACATTTTAAACACTACACATTTCGGTTGACTTGCCTTCGACGAATTCATACCGATGTTCACTTAATAGTTCATTACTTTGAAGAGGACACATAATTCTATCAATTATCAGTTTTTCTTATATTTTCCCCATAACTGGCAACAGAATAATGGGCCGAAATGAATTAACTGTGGGGTTTGTAGATTATATTTCCTCTGGATTATTTTAACAACAGCAATTTTCCATGCTTCTGGAAACACCGTTAATTCTAGACTTTTATTGTATACAGTGACAACGAATTGCGGTGAAGCAAGATGAACATGAGGAATATGTTTGCAGATGTAGTATCTATGCCCTACCATTCTATCTTTGAATGACACGTTCCACTTTCCTCTGAATGAAGGGCACTTCTTCCGTTGCATTAGTTTGAGCAAGATATTGTTGACGAATAGACAGTCGTCATCAGAGTTCATAGGTAAAAATGCATCACATAACCTGATGCTGTTTCAAAAGAAGTTTTTGTGAACCCATTACCTGTATCAACTGTACTAGGAGTTTTGTTGAAATTCTCAGTCTTTGTAGAAAGTTTTTAGATAATTTTCAATTGATTTTGCTTCTGCGAGGAGCAGAATATTTCCAGCAGTTTGTCTTCGCAGTTTGAATAGCACTTTTCGATTCGGGTCTTGCCGTATTATATTTTTGCTTGTACACTTGACGCAGTGGCTTTCATGTTCTTCTAAATCTTCTGCTGCAAGCTAGCAAGCGCTTTTTAAGAATGGTTTGCTCGGTTGTCCACCACAAGTTTCTTGACTGCGATGAATTTTGTAGATTTGGTAAGTGAGACTTACATATGTTGGATAGAGTCAACATGAAAAATTCAATTCTATGGCCGAGATTTGAGCCACGGATCTCCTGGTTTCCATTCAGTCGCTCTAACCCATTGAGCTACCATAGCCAACGTGCCGTCCTGACATTAAATTCTCTATTTGACTCGTATATTTCCCTGGTAAACCACTAGCGGCACGTTGGCCATGACGGCACCTTGGCCATGATAGCTCACTGGATTAGACCGACTGGACGGAAACCAGGAGATCCGCGGTTCAACACCCGGCCATGGCATTGAATTTTTCATGTTGGATCTATCCTTCAAAAACCTCAGCCTATATATTGTGACTTTGTGGGTTCGTGAAATAAAAAGTCCAATTACACCACTCAACAATGTTCTTTATTTCCACCGACTTACAGTTTAACACTTGCCAATTACACAGAATTACTTGCTGCACACAATTACAATTTGCCAGTTCGTCCGTTACTACTTCACTTGTACTCGCGATTACATAAGCTCCGGTACACATTCACAGTTCGTACAGTCTTCCGTTGCACAACCCTTTCGTTCATTAACACGTCACCGACTAACACTGCCTTCTTACACCAAGAACTGTCCTCACTCACACACACTAACCAACTGATTGACCAACTCAACCAACAACTGACTGACTAACTAACTAGCTGCAGCCCTTTTTATAAGCATCTCGCCGTCTTCTAGACGTTTCCAGATGATGAAAGATCCCGTAATTTCTGGAACCAGGTGGAAGAGAAACAGACCTCCCAATTATGTTTCTTTCCCCAGTCGCCCCTGTCACCACTATAAGACAAACGAGGGGAGGTGTGGCTAACGCGGTCCTTCCCCCTGCCTTCCGTTCGCAGCTGGTTCACAGGGTGCTCCAGTGCCCGCGTTACACTGCTCCCTCCTCAAAGCTGTTCGCCCACGAACAGCCCCATCGTAGCGTGCGAGGCGGTCCAGGTGTACCACCAGCATCTGCCCGGAGTCTGAGCCAGAAGTAGCGCTGCCGTAGTTTGTGAATCATTCGGTTCGCTCCCAGGTGTCCTCCTGAAGTACCGGCGTGCACTTCCTCCAAGACTTCCGGGACCTTGCTCCGGGGAAGTACCAACTGTCCTCTCTGCGCCTTCCCATCGGGTGACTCCCATACCCGGAACAGCACGCCCTCTCTGGTCTTCAACGAGTCCCATTGGGCCCAGTGCGACTTGTAGGTGGCGCTCCTCGGTGCGATGTTCTCCCAGGTCGGTCTCGTCCCTGCGTCCACTTCCCTCAAGAGTGGCCCCAAGTCTGCGTCCGCCAGCTGCTCCCTCCTCAGGCCTGCGCTATCCCAGCCTTCAGCAGGCACTGCCACAACTACTCGGACTGCTGCGGCACGCTCCTCCTCTTCCACTCTTGTGCGCTCGTGGCCGTCCTGGATCTGCGATAGGACACCTCCAATGCAATGGTCGCTGGCGTCGGTGTCCACAATGAAGGCGCCACCCGGTTGTGGGAAACCCAAAATTGAAGCACTGCACAGGGTCCCCTTCGGGTGCTGGAAAGCGTCTTCGGCGTCCTCCGTCCACACATAAGGCCGGTTTTCCTCCGTCAGGCGGGTGAGGGGTTTTGCGATGTTGTCGGCCTTTTCCTCTAAATCATTAAGGCGGTCGTCTACTTGACCCTTCCGCTTGCCGAGTCCCGTGACGTCCTCCCTCACGCCGGCCAACTGTTCCTCAAACTTTGCGGCGAAAGCCTCGTTCGCCACCTTCATTTCGGTAGCCGGACCGTCATTCGCTGCTCTCATTTCCGTGGTTAACTCGGCCTTCACTTGTTCCATCTTCTCGGCGATGTTGTCCCTAGCCGTCCTGATTAGTTTCAGTTCCGCGGCCAGGTTATTTCTAGTCTCCAGCTTCTCTGTTAATTCGGCCCTAATTTCTTCCATCTTTGCGGCCAGGTTGTTATTTGCCGCTTCTATTTCCGTTGTTAATTCGGCCTTCATTTCTTCCATCTTCCCGATTAGTTCGGCCTTCATTTCCATCATCTTCTCCAAAATTTTTTCCAATGCCGCGTCCATGGTTGTAATGTTCGGTGATGTTGTTTTCCCGCTTCCTGACACCAGTGTGACTTTGTGGGTTCGTGAAATAAAAAGTCCAATTACACCACTCAACAATGTTCTTTATTTCCACCGACTTACAGTTTAACACTTGCCAATTACACAGAATTACTTGCTGCACACAATTACAATTTGCCAGTTCGTCCGTTACTACTTCACTTGTACTCGCGATTACATAAGCTCCGGTACACATTCACAGTTCGTACAGTCTTCCGTTGCACAACCCTTTCGTTCATTAACACGTCACCGACTAACACTGCCTTCTTACACCAAGAACTGTCCTCACTCACACACACTAACCAACTGATTGACCAACTCAACCAACAACTGACTGACTAACTAACTAGCTGCAGCCCTTTTTATAAGCATCTCGCCGTCTTCTAGACGTTTCCAGATGATGAAAGATCCCGTAATTTCTGGAATCAGGTGGAAGAGAAACAGACCTCCCAATTATGTTTCTTTCCCCAGTCGCCCCTGTCACCACTATAAGACAAACGAGGGGAGGTGTGGCTAACGCGGTCCTTCCCCCTGCCTTCCGTTCGCAGCTGGTTCACAGGGTGCTCCAGTGCCCGCGTTACAATATGGTTGTATGAAGAAATGATTAATTTAAATCAATTAACTAAAATTACACATGTTAACGATTAAATCTCTGGGTCTGTGAATAATTCCATTTAGATTATCTTCGGCAGCGCAATTGTTTATTTTATCCATTATAGGGTTTAGTTTTCTCAAAATGGATAACTCAACGTGTTTACACATTACATTTTCAGTTTTAGTTTAGATTGCTTAGTTTTAAATTTCCTTGTGATACTCTCATTTGAGGGTCAGTTATTATGTGGGAGGATACAAAGTGCGATTATGACTAATTCGTGATTCGAAAATGTATCCAAATCACTTACTTGCCAATCAATAACGCATGGCAATATTGTTGCATTACATATAGTAATGTCAATATAGCTAGAACTAGTTCCATTTCTGCGATTATATTTTGGTGTCTTGCCATCGTTGAGAAGGGTCATCGCCTGCGGTGCCGTATGTAGTAAAAGCGGGTGTTAAACCCTACACATTTCATTTTCATTTCCCGGACTCATTTGAGCATGACTTCATCCATTGCGTTCATCGTACGATATGACGTAGTGGGGGGGACGTAAATTACAAAAAAGAAAGAAAGAAAGAAAGAAAGAAAGAAAGAAAGAAAGAAAGAAAGAAAGAAAGAAAGAAAGAAAGAAAGAAAGAAAAGAGGAAAGAAAGAAAGAAAGAAAGAAACAAAGAAAGAAAGAAGAAAGAAAGAAAGAAGAAAGAAAGAAAGAAAGAAAGAAAGAAAGAAAGAAAGAAAGAAAGAAAGAAAGAAAGAAAGAAAGAAAGAAAGAAAGAAAGAAAGAAAGAAAGAAAGAAAGAAAGAAGAAAGAAAGAAAGAAAGAAAGAAAGAAAGAAAGAAAGAAGAAAGAAAGAAAGAAAGAAAGAAAGAAAGAAAGAAAGAAAGGAAAGAAAGAAAGAAAGAAAGAAAGAAAGAAAGAAAGAAAGAAAGAAAGAAAGAAAGAAAGAAAGAAAGAAGAAGAAAGAAAGAAAGAAAGAAAGAAAGAAAGAAAGAAAGAAAGAAAGAAAGAAAGAAAGAAAGAAAGAAAGAAAGAAAGAAAGAAAGAAAGAAAGAAAGAAAGAAAGAAAGAAAGAAAGAAAGAAAGAAAGAAAGAAAGAAAGAAAGAAAGAAAGAAAGAAAGAAAGAAAAATCTCTCTCTTCATCCTACGCTGGCCTTCTTGAGGTTGGCATACAGTGGATTCCAAAGCAGCACTCCTGGCTGAAGACCAATCCATCGTCTGGCTGATCAACTCAAGGGAAAAAACCATCGTCCTCAAAAGTGAATCGTACGATATGACGACGTGGGGGGGACGTAAATTACAAAAAAAAAAAGAAAGAAAGAAAAATCTCCCTCTACATACCACGCTGGCCTTCTTTAGGTTGGCATACAGTGGATTCGAAAGCAGCACTCCTGGCTAAAGCTAATAGAAGAGCAATCCATCGCCTGGCTTATCAACTCAAGGGAAAAAAGCATCGTCCTCAAAAGTGATTCGATTTAAATTATTGTTTAAATCTGTTATTTAATTTAAATAAGTCGAAATAATTATTTAGGATATTTAACAATTGCATGGAGGTGTTATTGTTTATAATTTATGAAAAGATTTATGAAATATTTATAAATTTGTAAAAGAAGAAATGTGTAAATATATGTGATTTTGTGATTGGCCGCAGTAATAATGGTATGACGTAATGTGGTGACAAAGCATTATATCGGCCAATCACAACATTAATATAGGAATCACGATAGTTACAGTAAAGCAATAATCTTGGTAGAAATGTTTTGTGATCTGAACAGTGATGAATAGTTCTGCAGAATCAAGAATTTTATTTAATTAACCGAAGTTATTTATTCAAGTAAGTAAATATATATATATATATATATATATATATATATATATATATGTTGGAGGTAACCTGCAATTGACTAGGGAAGGAAGGTAAAGTAAAATGTAATCCAGATAATACAATTAAATGGTTAAAAATTTGACTTCTCCGAAACTTTATTCCGAACCACTCCTGCAAACTAGATGTCACATGACTCTTATTTAATCAAACACAGTCATCAAGAAACAACTAAAAATACAATGAGTTAACCTTGTTATATTTGGCTTCTCGACTTGGGTCTTCGAAAGAGTCAACATGTATCCCATATACCAAATAGAAATCCTGCTACAAAAGGGAAAATAATATCACTCTCCACTGGGTCAAGTGTTACGCGGGCTATCTGCCAAGATTGCTGCCAGCTACAGGACCACATTACATTACAAATCCGTGCTATTAACATGGAGCAAACAGCTCAAAAATGATTACTACACTACGATTTTGAATTCCATCTATATCAAATCCAAAGTTGGTTTCCACACCAAGCGTTTCATCAAAAACATATATCACAGACATTTTTTAGCTCTCTGGTCCAAACATATAACAATGCAATTTCTTATAAATAATTGCTAGTTTAAATCCCACCTCCACGAAATGAACATAAAAGCCTGGTCATTATGTAGGTTCCCTGAAAAAGCTCCACAGACGGTCAGACAACTGATGATATAATGCTCTGTACTCAAGAGATGGACCAGCTGTAAGTTCAGTATTAAACCCTTCCAGTGGTTTAGAAGACTCGTTTCAAACGCAGTAAAGGTTGGAGAGTTCTTAAAGAGCATATATATATTGTACAAAATCTGTAGGTAAATCATGGGTTGTAAATAATTTGTTGAAATAAAAAAACTAGTTAAAATATATTAATGATAAATGAAATATATATTCTGAATTGCTCGGCACTAGTCTCTGAAGCCTTCGTCATACTGAGTTCCTGGTCACTCTATCCCCTATTGCTCTCTGACCAACACTTAAAAAGTATACCTACTTTTAACTCCCTTTACCTACAAGTAAATACACAAGAGATAATTTCAGCAATTTTATTATTTATATGGGTTATCATGACGTAAACAGGAGAATGAACTTTTGTAGTGGTGGTTAAAGAATGGCAGAGAAAACCTTATGAATGTTACACATTAAAATATGTGTTTATTACCTTAACTGTTCATGTATAATCCATTGGATGAAATCTTGATGTATGCCAGTTTAATTTTATGCAGCGTAATTATACACTCTTTGCGAAAATTACGAAACATCGAGAAATAAACGATTTTTCTTTTATGTATTACCTTCAATGTCCTTGTTCACTTTAATCTGCCCTGGTTTCCGATACCCGTGCTAGATCGGGTACGTCTCCGGACGAGGTTGAGGGAAGCCAGTAATATTCCCGCGTACCAGCCAGCATAGCAAGGTGTGCTAGCTCACCAGCCGGCCCCACGGAGGTCATATCGGTATCCTTCCCATTTTGGAGTTGGCGCCCGTAATTGGCGTATCCACTTCAATCCCGTCTTGAGTTCACAGGACCAGAGAGGGGCCTAATTAGTCTCAAGGTCTTGCCGTATGGAAAGCCCCACGAAGGTGCCGGGCGCCCTTTCGGGACAGCTCGGTAACCCCCCGGTCGAAAGAGACACGGGGTCCTTGGTCCTACGGTTCCAGGACTAATGGGAGTAGAACCTGTAGCATTAACTAACTTTAATCTGCTATTGAACTTTTTTTTAATATATGTCATTTTTATTCGTGAAATGCTTAAACTAAAAATTTGAAAAGAATGAATTCAGTTCCGTATAAAATTAATTCTAGTATATGACAAATATTAATAAAATAAATACGCATTGTTCATTAACTATATCTGTATGAAACCGAGCGAGGCTGCTCCGCGGTGTCAGGCTCTCATTCGGGAGGTTTCGGATTCTACGTATGTTGCAATGCAAGAGGTGTCCCATTTCGTTTTATAAGCTACGTGAATATTTGATTAACAACATTTACTTTAGATTACATGTATCTATATTATGAGCTTACTTTAGCCTCTCATTCACAGTATTACTGCTGTATCACCGACGGCCCAAAACCTGGGAATAAAGAAGAGGAACGGTCCAGAGAAATAAAGAGGGAGTGCTGTGATAAAATTATGTCCAAAATATACGGCGGAAGTGCGTCTTTAATTATATTAACTCTTTATAGCTCAGTAGGAATTCTCCAACTATATACTGGGCCCAAATGACCTCGCTGTCAATGGGCTCTAAAAACACTTCACATACACTTACTCACTCAAAGTATATAATTTAAAAGTACTTAAGTCTTCTTGATGTTGGTTCCATGTGTATTTAACCACTGCTGGCGACTGGTTTATTTTCTGTTACAGATCAGAGAATGAGTATACCACCCAGAAGACATAGACAGTATCTTAATGAAACAGCAGTAAGTACCCATTTAAACAGAAGAGGAGCCTAGGATATAATTCCTGTACTGTCTGCCCAGAACAAGAAGGCAAGTTAGAGGAATGTGTAACATAATCACTTTTGGTGTCCGTACGGTGCTAAAGCTAGCCTTCCGAATATGACAAGCACGCTTGGTTTGTTTTAAAATACCTAAGTGTTGTCACATAGCTCACCAACACGTAATACCTATCACTGCATTTACTGCAACTAGCATTAGATCTGGCAACCTGGGTGAATCTAATGCACTCTAATGCAATCATTTCCTAGTAAAGAGTTCTACTAACAGAGGAAGTTAACAGTTCAAACCCCTCTCCATTCATTCGTCTTTTGTTTGCTTGTACTGGGCGGACAGTATTTGCACATAAGCAAACACAGTGGTGGGAAAAACGAGGTTAGGTAGTGTAGGTCGCACAATGCTTCTTGAACACTGAAATATTTAAATGAAAACCTTGATGGGAGTCTTAACAGTTTTCCCTAGCCTTCATGGCAAAGATATCGCATTGCGATGACCACATCCTCTCAAGTGTCAATGGGTTGTTTATTTCACTCGCTATCCTGGGGTGTCATACAGTGTCCAACAAATTAAATACAATAGTTCCAGAAGGATTTTTTATTTTCACACCATAGCTTATGTTAGCTTGGATGAGAAGAGGAACAATATTTCTAAAAGGGATAAGAGGTAGGGAAAAGAGAGTTTGTAAATTGTGTGGGCGAAAAGAAGCCATAGAACACTATGTAAAAGAATGCGAGGAGGTTGCAATGTGCAGAAGAAAGGTTTGGGAAGAAAAATGGGTTAAAGGAGTGCAGAGAATAGTAGCAATAAAAATGTTAAAGGGAATGGAGAAAAAGAAGGTAAGAAGTATTGGTAAGTTCTTGCAGAAAGTAAAATAAAAATGGGCTAGAAATGTAATGAACATAAGAAAGGATAACGAGGGGAAGAAATCGACTAAGTAAGTAACAACTTTTGCCGTGCAAAATTAGCCCATATGCCTCTCTCAATTCCTATCCCTAGAGAATGGTTCAACCCCTGGCGTAATATCCCAAAGTGGGCGTAGGCCTGCCAACCCTAGTGCTGGCCTCACGCCCACATTCGCTGGGAAAAGGTGGGCAATCCTCCAACCGATATGGGGAAGAGATGTGGGCAGCATCTCAGCATCCTCTGCTGGAAATTTGGCTTTCTAGACAGGGATTTCTACGTAGCGTAGCTTCTTAAACGCCTCACGATGCTGAGTGGGCACCACGACTTAAAATCCACACCCCCACGGGTGGAAACAATCCCGGGCGCATTCCGAACGGAGGGAACCAAAACACTCGCTCTAGCCTACTACGCCGCGGCGCAGGACAAAGAATGGTTAGGGGAAAGTAAATCCTTTAGAGAACAAAAGGACGTATAAAACTGCGTAAACAGAACATC
Source organism: Mantis religiosa (assembly GCA_030765055.1). Classification (NCBI taxonomy): domain Eukaryota; kingdom Metazoa; phylum Arthropoda; class Insecta; order Mantodea; family Mantidae; genus Mantis; species Mantis religiosa. The sequence continues at coordinate 129,638 of JAUKNK010000990.1, forward strand.
TGAACTTGTTTTCAATTACATTGAATGATCGCCGTAGTAGAACGAATATGGAGCGACTCCCGAAACAAACACTGATTTGAAAACCATAAGAGAGAATCGAGATGTTACTCCTGTAGACAAGAAAGTAAGAATATATAATGTAATATAAAGTCTAACTCTACCACAACATATCGCATTTTCTATTATAACAAAGCAAATCGTTTACCTTGAGTCCTATTTTAGCAGATTTGACTGGCCTCCTTGATGACGGTGCTACTGGTAATTCTAGACTGGCCGCAACGGTTTCAACCATGTCATCCTTGACGTTCCCCTCACTGTCCGTCTGGAGCTTATTATATGTGACACCTTGCACCAATTACCAGCCTATTAGTCGTCAGGAGCAAGCTGTAAATTAACTTACCGCCTCAAGCTTCCGGAATCCACACAACATGAACCACTGAAAGGCAATGCAATTTCAGCTCATGAATTCAGCACAGTAATGTAATTCTACAGTAATTTAATCCTCCTGTACTAGAGTGCAATATTTCGCGTACTGACCTCAAACGATAACGCTCTAAGTGTATTAGTGATAAACTTTAGAAGCTCCATCTATGTTCATAACCGTAAATTGGGAGTATAAGAAACTAAAATTTAATGCTCTAGCTCTCGTCTATCAAGTTCAAGTACGAGAACCAGTAAACTCTGGAGTGTCTGTTCACTAATAAAAATCCTTTCATAATGTGAAATGGAAAAACAATTATTAATTTGTAAGACATATCGTGTTTGCAGAAGCAGCTCTTAACTGTGAGCATAAACAATTAACCAAACTGAGTTAAAAGAATAAGTCGTGTAATATTGACGAGCCCTTCACTGCCCTTTCTTTTCTATCTGCTTCATCTTAAAAAATTCATCAGTAGCTGGAACCGTTTAATTGCTCTTAAGTTCTAAATTATTTAAATGATCTTCAAGTAACAAATTTTATTTTATTACCTTTGTATCGACATTCAAGATTGTGGAAATAAAGAAAATTCTGTCAAGCTAGCTGATACCGAAATTAAAGAATTGCCATAAGTAAATAATCATTATCGATTTCAAAGGAATGTTAGTTCTTTGTTACAACGCGTGCAGGTGCAGTTGAGTCGAATAGCAGTTGGGGTGAATAGTTGCTTTAACAAAATAAACGTAAGAAGCGGTGTCCTTAGAAGAGTTCTAAAGGGTAGTACTTGACTTTATTTGAATAGGGTATTCTTCGGACCCTTCATAATGGCATGACAAAATTGTCACAAAGGCAATGTTTGGTTGAATAAAGGGCTTAGAGAAAGTGAAAGTCACATACACCCACGCGCAGCTGTGGACATTCAGTTGGTGGCGTGAAGGCGATTAGGGCAATCCTCTTCTGTCTTTGTCGAGGGCAGACTAGAAGTGATGAGAGAAGATATTTGTCGGTTGATATAGACGTGAAGAACGAATTAAGTTTTATTGAGTAATAAGCATTTCACATATAATAACTCTAAACAGCGATATTGGTAACCCTTGGTCGGCAACTTCGAGTTTAATGTAATGATAAAAAGAAGCAGTCATAAAACCAGTTTGAAACGGGAATTTCAGTGTCATTAAAGCCATTCCTCTCATACATACTCACGCATACCCTGAGAGAAACCTCATTGCTCAACCCTGAGCTACACATATTATTGTATCAAACTATAGCGGAACGTTGGAACTGTGCGACACCATTAAAAGTTGTATCATAACATTATAAATAACTTTACTTACATTTATAGTTTAAAATTCATAGTATCCGTTTTCTCAGAGCTCGCACAATCTGCATACCTTCCAAAACATTGTTACTGCACAGTTTTCATATTCACCAGCATTACCTCTATTTTGTTCTATCTGTTAAGGGTTTACGTATAATGTGGACATTATGTAGTTTATACATTGCTGAATGAGAAGGGACATAGTATAAAATACTCCTACTGCGTTTACAGAAAATTACTCAACCATCCAATCGACAGACTGTTCAATAGGTGGAGGTTTAGCTATTTGGAAGTTTTACCAATATTTCACATACTTCTGCTTGAATATCTGAAAATTTTTCATTAGGAATAGCTGGCCTGTTTAAAAACTACAATTATAAGGACCATTTAGCATAACAAGTTTTAGACCGCTGTACAAGAAATTCCTAAAGAATGGTGGAGGTTTTTCAAAATTAATTAAATTGCCATTTGAGTCCAAAACTTTCCTCATTCATCATCGGTGAAACATATAGTTTAACGATGCATAATATTTTCTTTTTCCATTTAAGGATTATAGTTCCTGACTTGATAGCTATATTGGAATAAACTTGCATGCATATTATAAGGCTCGTGTAGTATTTCTTTCTCAAACTGTGTTTCTTCATTAACGCAAGTTCTTCTTTCTTACAGTAATAAGAATCAGGTCAAATAAACATTACGGAGAGTGTGAGACATCTATCGTTCTTCTTAAGCCTATGCATTGCTGAAATTCTTAACCTTTGTTTTCTAGATTTTTATTAAGGTTACGACTAATACGGAAGGGATTCGACACTGCGACCAGTCTTGAGGATGAGGCGAGAGGAGACAGAGGGACCGTCTCAAGGAGCCATAACAATGCGGAAGTCAGGGTCCGTACATTTCACATAGATGGAAGCTTTCCCTGGTAGGCCAGGACAACGGACATTCCATTTATTGTGGCATGGAGGCGGCCCCAGCGGCCGAGCCCCAAAGGTGCCTGGCTGGCGCGGAAATGTTCCCAGCAGAGGCGCGGAGACTGGCAACCGACCTATCGGAGGAGGAAGTGTTTCACTCAGAGCTTATCATCCTGCCATACACCGCCGAGACACCCACCTACATTTCTACCCTGAAAGAAACCACCAGTTGATAGATGATGTGAAATGATACTGGATATGAAATGGGGGAACAGAAAATTTACGAGATGTAGTTAATCTACGCAGTATTCGCCTACCGACCACGGAAAACCTCCGAAAAAGCTCATGGATCAGGTAATCGGCCATGCTAATTGAACCCGTGCCTCCCAAATGCGATAGTTTTATTATACTTACAACGCTTACTTTGATGCTAAACATTTTTATAACGAGCATGTTGAGGCTGCATATGGCTATTTATCTAGTCCTTTAGCATAGAATACAGATCAAGCACAGCATTGAATTTAAAGCACCTTTCAACCCTATTTTCCCGTTCATTTTCTTGTATTTTAAAAATACTTCTTGGAGCCAGGTTGAAACTTATTACCTATAAATGTCTAACAGCGTAAGAATTTATTGAATCATAAATGTTTGAGTTTATTTATATGTGTATAATATTGAATTAAAAGTTAGGGAAGCATAAGATAATCTATAGAGTTGAAGAGCATTTCATAATAACACCTTAACACATGAAAAGAGTAATACCTTAACGACTGTTTAATGTAACTTATATCGGCTTTTGTGTACACTAAATATGTATTTAGTTCCATGCATGTGATATAAGGAAGTTAAAGCAAATTGGAGAAAACCAGGAATGATTTAATTTTCACAACTGCAGTACCTTAGTTTTCATAATTTTCGAGTTTTTTTCTCTCGAAAATTAAGAATCTATGACTAAAGTAAGACATTCTAATATATTTTCGTTGCTTACACCGTTCTGTTCTCATATCCTGGAGTACACTCGCTAGTTTAGTCCTCCAATGTGCCTGTCATCTCACCGCTTCTCAGAAAATCAAGAGAAGCAGAGAGGAAGAGAAGCGACTGCCGTGCATTTAGTAGAAATTTACTCTTGGTGTTCTGCAAATGTTCTAATGCACCAAAGGACATCTGCTTACGCCAAAGACGGAGCAGTTCGGCCATCTATATACAACTGCCGATAATTTCGGCAAATATTTTTCTCGATCTACCATTTTTAAACGTCCAGCGACAAGTCCAATATACCTATCCGTGCTCTCCCTTTTAATTCTACTTAATCCACTCCCTGCTTACTTGTATGTGGGGTACTTTCCCTCGGTTGTGCATTATTGCATATGCCACTTATTCCTTATTTTTCATTTTGAGCCTGATTTGTGTAAAGTACATATACATAATCTCAGTGTACTCTCTAAAGTTACAAATACAGATTTCATGATCTCTTCATTCATTGGCTTACAAAAAATAATAATCATTTTAATTTTCTGAAAGAATATAACTTTTACCCCAAGAAGTTGATACAAATTAAACATTATGTTACTACAAGTAATATATCCAATTATACTCACTTTATCAAAGTATCAGTGCTGCTATCATACTTCTCTGAAAATGTAACTGCCGCTGTATCTTTAAATGCATCGTCTTTTTGCGAATTTAAAACATTTAATTGAATGGTTTGAGAAACTATGTGAGCTAAAGATTGAGCTTTTGCAACAATCATTTCTTTGTTTGCTCATATAAATTGTTCCAATTTTCCTATAGCTGACATGATGCATGCAGATATTGCGGAGGTGCACTAAGGAGGAATAAAATTGTATTTACTGCCTAAGACATTGCTCATGTGTAAGTAATCTCCACTGTATACATAAAATACGAGGACACAGCGTCACAGAAAGTGTAAGTAGATACACACACCTCCTCCATTCTATATATACAGTATCTATGAGGACTTGTAGACTGGTTTCCGGAAACACGATGACGGCATAAGTGGAAACAAGTGTAGGAGGTATATCACTATTTGGAGCAGAAACGTGTAGAATAAATACGGAAACAAAAAACAAGTTGTTACCTACAAACAAGGGGTTTATGCAGAGGTCTCTGAAGTCTTAAGAATGGAGAACACAAACGCTCCTTTTTGGGAAATAATAAACCTCAGGGAAAATGTTTGAAGTGATGGAAGAGAGAAGATTAAGGTAGTACGAAATTTGGTAAACAATAGGAAAGAATCAAATGGTAAAAATTGTGTTAGTATGCGTAGCTGAAGAACAACTGGGAAACCGAGAGATAGAAATGGATTGATGGGGTCCGAAGAATCATAAGTTTAAACAACAAACAGACGAAGATGCAGAAGATAGGAGAGCTTATTGGAAAAAATATATATGAATGTATTATACCAAAACTAGCGTAGGTAGAACATTTTTTTAGTAAAAGAGGTGGTTTATTCTACTGTTCATTGCTGTGGGACTTAATTTTCACGACTTACTGAAGCGGTCATTAACAGTGCAGACATATTTCCTCAGAACATTTATTTCTTTGGAAATTAATTGTTCTTTCACACTGGCCGTGTGTAGGCTAAAGTATGGAAAGATGGTGTCAGACTAAAAAATTCAGTGCCATAGCCGGGATTTCAACCACGGACCTTCTGGTCGCCGTCCAGCCGCTCTAACCATTGAGTTACTATGGCCAACGTGCCGAAAAAGACATTAAATTCTCCAACTGACTCGTGTTCTTTCCCGATAAACCACTTAGCAGTTTTCATGAACTCATGAGACGATGGGATGGAAATCAGTGAGGTGGATGACAATGACAATGATTTCACAGAAGAAGAAGAAGAAGAAGAAGAAGAAGAAGAAGAAGAAGAGAAGAAGAAGAAGAAGAAGAAGAAGAAGAAGAAGAAGAAGAAGGACAAGGAGAAGAAGAAGGAGGAGGAGGAGAAGAAGAAGAAGAAGAACAAGAACAAGAAGAAGGAGAAGAAGAAGGAGAAGCAGATGATGAAAAAGGAGAACAAGGAGAAGGAGAAGAAGAAGAAGAAGGAGAGGAAGAAGGAGAAGAAGAAGAAGGAGAAGAAGAAGGAGAAGAAGAAGCAGAAGAAGAAGCAGAAGAAGAAAAAGGAGAAGAAGAAGGAGCAGAAGAGGAAGGAGAAGAGGAAGCAGAAGAAGAAGAAGCAGAAGAAGAAACAGAAGCAGGAGAAGGAGCAGTAGAAGGAGAAGGAGCAGGAGGAGACGGAAAAGGAGAAGAAAATGGAGAAGGAGAAGAAGGAGAAGAAGGAGAAGGAGAAGAAGAAGG